>RPOG01002024.1:0-10257 GCA_008086565.1 Thalassoma bifasciatum
ACGGTTGCACCACCTGACATTTTGGGGGTTTGAGGAACCAAAACACAAAAAAACATGTTATATTTTAATAGTTTAAAGATGTGTTCAAATAACACAGGTTTCATAGAATAAAGAAAAACATGTGATGAAATACTCAATTCATGATGGAAGGAAATATTGCACTCAGACACAAAAAAAGGGGACGTCACCTCATTGACCCATAAAACGATCTCATGTTCAAAGAAGAGACAGAGCAGACGACTCAGCTGATTTAAACAAAACGAGTTCATGAAGCCAGGAGCAAAAAAACTGAGTGTTTCAAAGAGAGAAGTGAAAACGTTGTCATCAGTGAGCAGATTGAGACCTGGAAGAAAAAAGGAAATCCTCCCAACAACACGTCACTGTGGTGAGAGTTTCCCCTGAGTCATCACTCGTCTGCTGCAGAGAGGACGGAGAGATGGAAACAGAGAGAAAGAGAGAGAGAGAGAGAGAGAGAGAGAGAGAGAGGAGGACAAGGAGGAGATAATTACCCAGGATGGAGTGAACGCGGACGGAGAGCTGAGTCCTCAGGATCAGGATGGGCTTCTTCCCTTTACTGTGGAAAAAAGAAGAGAGAGAGTCAGAGCGAGAGAGAAACCACAGAAACAAACAGAGAGAGAGAGAGAGAGAGAGAGAGGGAGAGAGGAAGATTCAGACTCTGAGTTAAAGTAAAAAACAAAGACAACGACAAATTCTCATGAAGCTTCATTTTTCTGAAAAAAAAAGTGATGACAAAAGATCCCAGATATGTAGATGCCCATTTCTTACATTTAACAAAATAAAGATATTAAACAAAAATGAATTTGTTGAGTATTTTTTGCCCATGTTAAGTTGAAATTTTGAGATAAAATGACAAAATTCAACTTTTTATCCCAAATGTTGGGGTTTCTTTCATCATAATTTCGCATAACTTTCGACTTTAACACACTATCATCCGTCTTTATCATAAAATCTTGATTCTATATCTCACATTTTTGGACTTTTCATCTCAGGGTTACGACTTTTTGACTCCGAATTTTGGCTTTTTCCCAAAAATTTCAACATTTTATCTCAAAAGTTGAATTTTTTTTTAGTCCGATTTGACTTTTCCCAGAAAATTTCAACTTTATTATCTCAAAATTTTTACTTTTAATGGCAGAATTCCAATATTTTGTCTTTAAAAAAAAGTTTGAAATTTTGTTCATTTTTTTTCAAACAAAGAGAGGAAAAATGACAAAAAAAAAATCTAACTTTTCTCAAAATTTTGACTTTTTATCTCAGTTTTCTTTATTTTTTAATCTCAGAATTTCGACTTTAACACACAATCATCCGTCTTTATCATAAAATCTTGATTCTATATTTCACGTTTACATGATAAACTGAGTCTTAAAACCGAAAAAGGGATTTTTAAAGTTGTAAAATAGAGTTTTCAACTTAAAAAAAACTGGCTAAACTGTAAAGGGTCTTTTAAATGTGAATTAATAGAGCTTTTAAAAATGAAAATTACCGTCTTAAGGTTATAAAATAGAAATTTTTTTCAAACTTAAAAACAAGTAAAAAAACTGCTGACTCTGTAATTAATCAGAAATTTGTTTTCAATCTCTTAACTTCCACGTTTTAACTCGGAATTTCGATTTTTTAATTTAAATTTTAGCATATTTTCTGAATATTCTGACCTAAATTTTTCATAGACTTGACCTCATCATCTCAAAATTTTGACTTTTTATTTTTAAAATTTGGACTCTTTTCCTAATTATTTGTCTTAATCTCAAAGTTTTGATTTTTTTTTCAAAAAATGTTCATTTTAAATTCCGAATTTTGACTCTTCATCCCAAAATTTCAACAGCTCTTCTCAGTATTTTGATTTCTAATAAGAAATGATGCCAAAAAATGTCATATTATATATTATTATATAGAAGCCTTTTTCCGCTAGTATAAGATATAAAAATGGAAAACTGGATTTGATCAGGGTTTAATTTGTCCATTTAGGTGAAAGTTTGGGCACAAGAAGTCAAACAAAGAGAGGAAAAATGACAAAAAAAAATCCAACTTTTCTCAAAATTTTGACTTTTTATCTCAGTTTTCTTTATTTTTTATTCTCAGAATTTCGACTTTTTCACAAATCATCCGTCTTTATCATAAAATCTTGATTCTATATCTCACATTTACGACTATTTGACTCAGAATTTTGGCTTTTTCCCTAAAAATTTCAACATTTTATCTCAAAAGTTGATTTTTTTTTTAGTCCGATTCAACTTTTCCCAGAAAATTTCAACTTAATTATCTCAAAATTTTTTACTTTTAATGGCAGAATTCCAATATTTTATCGTTAAAAAAAGTTTGAATTTTTGTTCATTTTTTTCTGCTGTCTCTGTAATTAATCAAAAATTTGTTTTTAATCTCTTAACTTCCACGTTTTAACTCGGAATTTTGATTTTTTAATTTAAATTTTAGCATATTTTCTGAATATTCTAACCTCAATTTTTCTTAGACTTGAACTCATCATCTCAAAACTTTGACTTTTATCTCAGTATTTTTGATTTTTTAATCTCAGAATTTCGACTTAAACACACAATCATCCGTCTTTATCATAAAATCTTGATTCTATATCTCACATTTTTGGACTTTTCATCTCAGGGTTACGACTTTTTGACTCCGAATTTTGGCTTTTTCCCAAAAATTTCAACATTTTATCTCAAAAGTTGAATTTTTTTTGTCCAATTCGACTTTTCCCAGAAAATTTCAACTTAATTATCTCAAAATTTTTACTTTTAATGGCAGAATTCCAATACTTTATCTTAAAAAAAAAAGTTTGAAATTTTGTTCATTTTTTTCAAACAAAGAGAGGAAAAATGACAAAAAAAAAATCTAACTTTTCTCAAAATTTGACTTCTTATCTCAGTTTTTTTATTTTTTAATCTCAGAATTTCGACTTTTTCACAAATCATCCGTCTTTATCATAAAATCTTGATTCTATATCTCACATTTACAACTATTTGACTCAGAATTTTGGCTTTTTCCCTAAAAATTTCAACATTTCATCTCCAAAGTTGATTTTTTTTTTTGTCCAATTTGATCTTTCCCAGAAAACTTCAACTTAATTATCTCAAAATTTTAACTCTTAATGGCAGAATTCCAAAATTTTATCTTTAAAAAAGTTTGAATTTTTGTTCATTTTTTTCTGCTGTCTCTGTAATTAATCAAAAATTTGTTTTCAATCTCTTAACTTCCACGTTTTAACTCGGAATTTAGATTTTTTAATTTAAATTTTAGCATATTTTCTGAATATTCTAACCTAGATTTTTCATAGACTTGACCTCATCATCTCAAAATATTGACTTTTTATTTTAAAATTTGGACTCTTTTCCTTATTATTTGTCTTAATCTGAAATTTTTGATTTTATTTTCAAAAAATGTTCATTTAAAATTCAGAATTTTGACTCTTCATCCCAAAATTTCAACAGCTCTTCTCATGTTTTAGATTTCTAATAAAGAGTGTTGCCGAAAAATCTCATGTTTATAGAAGCCCATTTCCGCAAGTTAGAGATATAAAAATGGAAAACTGGATTTGATCAGGGTTTAATTTGTCCATTTCGGTGAAAGTTTGGACACAAGAAGTCAAACATAGAGAGATAAAATGACAAAAAATATCAAACTTTTCTCAAAATTTTGACATTGTATCTCATAATTTCAACTTTATTTCTCAGAATTTCCACTTCAGCACAGGTTGCACATTAACCAGCATGATAAATATTACCTTAAATGACAGAAAACACATTTGAGAAATATGTATTTCATATTGCAGAGGTGGATTTCTGACAACATGATGTCAGCCAGTGGTCCCCCTCGAGAAGCACAAAACAGGAGTGACAGTCACTGGACGATTTGACAGTGAAAAGAATATCAGACAATAAAAACAAGTCTTGTGTTGCTCTTTTTGGACTTTTGATTTCGACTGTTCGTGCTTTGTATTTCCGAGAATAAAATTGCCTGATTAAGACGAAGTAATTAAAAAAAAAAGAGGATTAATCTCCCATTCAGGGACAAAATCCTCAGATTAAAGATGAAAAGGATTATCAGCTTTTTATTTCAGACCACCCAGGTCTCACCACCGCAAATCACAAATAAATCAGAGAAGAGAGAGAAAGAATTCAGGTCCCGGACGTTAAATCTGACTTTGTTCCAGACACTTTCAAGACCTGAGTTTATCTCAGACTCAGCAGGTGGAGACGTCGCTGATCTGATCCCAGAGCAGCTTCGTTTTCATCTGAACCAATGAGAACAGAGCGACTGAGACTCGCTGGGCTCAGAGAACGGAAAGAACGACAGCATGGAGATATGGAAAGAATGAGAGAGAGAGAGAAAGAGAGAGAGAGAGAGAGAGACTGGAGCTAAAATAAGAAGGTATTCTCAGAGTTTTCACGTCGTTTCAGAAATAATACACACACAGTTTCCAGGGTCACTCAGAATGAACCACACACACACACACACACACATGCAGAAACACACACACAAACACAGCCATGTTGCCATCACTTCAGAAGATTCGGTTTCACTGACTCATATTAATTTCCTGGAGACAAACTCTAACCTTCAACCAAGTCTTAGAGAAACAGAGAAACAGAGACGAAAGCTCGGACATCGAGACTTCTCACATAGATCTATGTTCTTAGAATGTGAGTCCTGAATGTGGAGAAGCTGCTGGAAGTTCTGGCATCAATCCCAAATTTGATTAAATTAGAATAATTCCTGTTGCAATATTCTAATCTCAGACAGTGAAATATTTCTATAACCTGAAATGTGTCAAATTATCAGCTACAGTTTTTACAGCAGGTTTTCTGTTCTACACCAGAGTTACTCAACCAAAGAGACAAACTGTTAAAAACTACCTTTACAAAAGAAACTATACAAGTGGAGAAAAGAGGCAAAAACAGCAAAGAGGAGCAATAAAACTTAGTTTGAGGGAGTAAAAATTGCCATAAAGCAACAAAATTTAGCATTAAGATAGGGATAAAACCTGGAAATGCTCAAAAAGTAGCAAAAAAAAGAGTGAAAAGTAAATAAAATGGGCAAAAAGCAACATAAATTATCAAGAAAAAATTTGGAGGAAACTTTAAAAAAATTCATAAAGTAGCAAAAACTTGAAATAGTCAGTTTGTCGGAAAAAAAATGGTCAAAAAGATGTAAAGAGAGAGTCAAAAGTGTCAAAAAAGGAGCAGAAAAAGGGAAAAAATTGGGAGTAAACCTTGAATGGTGAGAAGGAATCAAAATAATGGTCCAAAAGTAGCAAAATAAGAGTGAAAAGTGGCTAAAATGGACAAAAAGTAACAAAAAGTAGTTTGGAGGAAACTTAAAGTAGCAAAAATGGTGAAAAAAGTGATGGAAAACAGTTCAAAGTGTCAAAAATGGCCAAAGCTGACAAAAACAAAAATTTGAAAAACGGTCAGATTGTTGCAAATAATGGTCCAAAAGTGGCAAACAATAAGTGAAAAGTAAATAAAATGACACAAAGTAAAAACAAATTAGCAAGAAAAATTTTGCAGGACACTTGAAAAATACAGAAAGTTGCAAAAATTGTGAAAAGGGTGATAAAAATGAACAAAGTCAAAGAAAACATGGCAAGAAAGTTGGGATTAAAATTTGAAAATAGTCAGTTTGTGGCTAAACAAAGAGTGAAAAGTGGCAAAAATGGCAAGAAAATTTGGATGTGAACCAGAAAAATAGTGAGAAGGTATCAAAAAATGTTCCAAAAGTGTGAAAAAAAGAAGGAGAAAGAACCAAAAAATAGCAACAAAAAATTTGGAGGATACTTAAAAATAATTCAGAAAGTAGCAAAAAAGGTGAAATTAGTGATGAAAAACAGTGAAAAGGGACTAAACTGACCAAAATCAACAAAGATGGCAAGAAAGTTGGGATGAAACTTGAAAAATTAGTTAGTTTGTTGCAAAAAATGGTCCAAAAGTGGCAAAAAAAAAGAGTGAAAAGTGTAAAAAATGGGCAAATACAACAAATTTGGAGAGAAAATTGGGGGTGGGCCTGAAAAATAGTGAGACGGTATCAAATAAAATGTCTATAAGTGACAAAAAAGAGTGAAAAATGACTAAAATGGCCAAACAGCAAAAAAAAAAATAGCAATCAAAGTTTTTGAGGGAAACCTTAAAAAATTCATAAAGCAGCAAAAATGGTGAAAAAAGTGACAAAAAACAGTGAAGAGTGATAAAAATGGCCAAAAAAGTTGGGATGAAACTTGAAAAAATGGTTAGTTTGTTGGGAAAAAAGAGTGAAAAGTGTTAAAAAATTGCAAGAAAATTGGGAGTGGACCTGGAAAATAGTGAGAAAGTAACAAAAAATGGTCCAAAAGTGGAAAAAAAGAAGGTAAAAGTGATTAAAATGTGTAAAAATCAGTCCCAGTTGTAGTGGTAGTGGGTTGTTGTTGTTGTGCTGTAATTAATGTAACTGTTCATGTTCTACAATGAGTTTGTTTAGAAACAGAGAAGATGAGAAACTAGAAATAATCACACAAAAAAAATCATAATTGCAATATAGGAAACAATTATCACAATTAGATTATTTTTGCAAATCGTTCAGGCCTAATTCTGCATTAAAAACTGCTCATTTTAGATTATATAAATAATATGGTCACCCTAGATAACAGAGCAATAACATAGTTTATTGCATGCTGGGTATTGTAGTTTCAGTGCTGGATTCTCTGCCCTGACAGGTGAGACTGAGCATGTGCACAGACAGGTAGAGCGAAGGTGAAGAGTCACTTACGCCAAGTCTTCGTAGAAAGTCTCCAGCTCGTCTCTCTGCTCCAACATGGACGAGTCCAGGTCCAGGTAGTTCCCGTTGGGCGCCAGCTGCAGGGCGCACTCCTCCAGCTGAGACGGGGAAAACAAAAACAAAGACAGAAAGAAAAGGAGGTGAAGTTGAATCATCAGTATAAACAGATTCTGCTGCAGCTGCTGTGACACTAATACACAAAGAAAACCCACAGAACCTGTTCGCTTAATGAGGTCAGCTCTATTCAGAAAAGCTCTTTGAAGCGTCAACACCTTATAAACTCAGGCGCTTTAATAAACGCTGACATTTGTCTCCTGGAGCACGAAACATCCCATAAAACCTCCAAACAGAAACAAAACACAGATTTAAAAGCATCTGGAGCTGGAAGAAAGAAAGAGCTGAAAACATTTAAAGGAGAACAATGACGCCGCTTTAATGGGTCTAACACACCTGGGTCAATGACAAAAAGAGGGTCTAAAATTTCTGAGAGAAGAATTATGTTTTCTAACAGATTTCAGTAGTTGACCAACATTTCAAAGTTTTTAGGTTCATTATTTTGTAGTATTTTTAATTTGAGCACCCAAAAATGTCAGGTGGTGCAACCAAATATATGAAAATATATTTATATGTTCCTGTTATTTTTTCTGTGTGAAATTATTGGCAAGTATCTCTCAAGTGTCTGTAGTGACTCATACATTTTCATTTTGTGTGTTTCATTTCTTTTATTTGTGAATAAGATAAATAATTTGATGTTAAAATAACATTTCACATTNCTGACATGGAAATTGTTCCAGTCACCAATGAAGTGAAAAAACCTTTTTTATCAGTATTTCAGAGAAATCTACAAACTTTTCCACTTGGTCACAAATGTCATTTGGGCTCCTCTGGCTGATGCAGTTTCCTGTTTCCTGTTTTATTCTCTTCACTTTAAAATAAAAGTCTAATGTTACGGTTGCACCACCCTGACATTTGACAAGGTGAAAATTACGGGACAAAAGTTTTTTAAATTTCTCAACAGCTTTAAAAGTCTTTTTATTTGCAAAGAATGTTTTATTTAAAAAGGTTCAAGCATAAAATAATGCCACTGTATTTTTAATTTCCATTTACAATAACTGACATTCAAAAAAATCTCAAATTAATGACACCTATGAACAGTCCTGCCAACGTGGTGGACTGTAAAACCCCCAAACTCCTTGGTTTTGTCAAAAAAACATGTTATATTTTAATAGTTTAAAGATGTGTTCAAATAACACAGGTTTCATAGAATAAAGAAATACATGTGATGAAATACTCAATTCATGATGGAAGGAAATATTGTACTCTGACTCAAAAAAGGGGACGTCACCTCATTGACACACCTACAGAGCGACGGTGTGGTCGACAGGTGTGGCTCAGATTATCCATTCATACTTCAGGCTGCAGACACACACACACACACACACACACACCTGCCTGAGGTTGATTCAGAGCCAGGTGAGCCGCCGTCGCCACCGCAGCAGGTCGACCTTTGTGCACGTTTGATGTGACAGGAAACAGGAAGCTCACCACAATAAAATACCAAACACGTTTTTTTGACATCTTCCTGGCTCAGGTTGTTGTTTTGTGATGAATACTGAAGGAAATGTTTTTATTTTTGGGCTGATTAAGAACAAACAGGAGCCTCCAAAACTGCAGTTCCTCAAGTGTCCACTAGGGGCCCGCTCAAAAACACTCAAAAGAATCTATTTAGATTTTTGTTAATTTGTAATATCTGTGAGGATGTCTGAGTTTTTAATCAACCAAGTCTGTAATTTGTAAAAACTTTGAGATAATTAAAGTCAAAATTCTGAGCCTAAGCGTCAAAACTTTGAGCTATAGAGTCAAATTTTGAGCCAAAAATTCAGAGTAATGAGAAAAAAAATTCAAAATTTTGAGCCATAAAGTCAAATATTGAGATGAAAAGTGAATTTTTGAGCATTAAAGTCAAAGTAATGAGAGAAAAAGTCAAAATTTAGAGCTAATGTGTTGAACTTTTGCGCTCAAGTGTCAACATTTTGAGATAAAAAGTCAATTTTCTGTGGCAAAAATTCGAAAATTTGGGGTATTTAAGTGAAAATTTTGAGCTCAAAGTCAAAATTATAAGATACTTCAGTGAATTTTGAGTTAAAAATTTCATTTTTTTGGCTCAAGAAATTGGAATTTACAAGCATTTGAGTCAAACTTGTAGGAGTCAAAAAGTTGAGCTAAAAAGTCAAATATTTTTTATCATTAAAATGAAAATTTTAGTCAAAATTATGTGATTTTTAAGTCCAATTTGGAGCTCAAAAGTCAAAATAATTCAATAAATTTCTGAATTTTTAGGCTAAAAAGACAAATTATTTTGGCAAAAAATTGAATTTACAGGTTTTCAAAGTCAAATTTTTCAGAAAGCCAAAAATGTGAGCTAATAAGACAAATGTCAAAATAAAGGGGAAAAATTTTGAGGTAAAAAGAAAAATATGTACTATAATCAAACTGAAAATTTTGAGCTTCAAAGTAAAAAAAGAGAGATATTTAAGTCAAAATTTGAGATAAAAATTCAAAATGTTAGGCTAAAAAGTTGAAAATTTTTTACCGAGAAAAATTGAAATTTTGAGATAATAAAGTCAAAATCATGAGTGTCAAAAATTTGAGCTTAAAAGTCAAATTTTGAGATATTTAAGTCCAATTCTGAGATAAAATGCCAGAATTTTGAGATTTATAGTCAAAATTGTGAGAAAAAAGTTGAAATTTTGACTTATATCACAAAAGTTTGACTTTTAACGTGCAATAACATGAAACCTCATCAGTAAATTAACTTTAAATATTCTCGTTTATGGACGTTAATGTCATTCAGGAGGTTTTACACAAACATCATCATGAAATTATCTTCAGGTATTTGAAAAAAAAGCCTGTAGCTTCTCTGCAACTTTTAACAACAACTTGTCTTTATCTAATCTTTGCACCATGTCATGAATATTTTGCATGAGGGTCGATGACGTGACGTCCCCTTTTTTTGTGTCCGAGTGGAATATTTCCTTCCATCATGAATTGAGTATTTCATCACATGTATTTCTTTATTCTATGAAACCTGTGTTATTTGAACACATCTTTAAACTATTAAAATATAACATGTTTTTTTGTGTTTTGGTTCCTCAAACCCCCAAAATGTCAGGTGGTGCAACCGTCCTGACAAGTATCCACAGTAATTAAACTCTAAAAATTGAATGTCACTTATTGTAAATGGAAATTAAAAATACAGTGGCATTATTTTATGCTTGAACCTTTTTAAATAAAACATTCTTTGCAAATAAAAAGAATTTTGAAGCTGTTGAGAAATGTAAAAAACTTTTGTCCCGTAATTTTCACCTTGTCAAATGTCAGGGTGGTGCAACCGTAACATTAGACTTTTATTTTAAAGTGAAGAGAATAAAACAGGAAACAGGAAACTGCATCAGCCAGAGGAGCCCAAATGACATT
>RPOG01002024.1:11541-24447 GCA_008086565.1 Thalassoma bifasciatum
TAAAACAGGAAACAGGAAACTGCATCAGCCAGAGGAGCCCAAATGACATTTGTGACCAAGTGGAAAAGTTTGTAGATTTCTCTGAAATACTGATAAAAAAGGTTTTTTCACTTCATTGGTGACTGGAACAATTTCCATGTCAGGTGGAACAACCAATGTAATAATGTGAAATGTTATTTTAACATCAAATTATTGATCTTATTCACAAATAAAAGAAATGAAACACACAAAATGAAAATGTATGAGTCACTACAGACACTTGAGAGATACTTGCCAATAATTTCACACAGAAAAAATAACAGGAACATATAAATATATTTTCATATATTTGGTTGAGCCACCTGACATTTTTGGGTGCTCAAATTAAAAATACTAAAAAATAATGAACCAAAAAACTTTGAAATGTTGGTCAACTACTGAAATCTGTTAGAAAACATAATTCTTCTCTCAGAAATATGTTTTTTATCCATTTTCAAAGAAGTTTTTAAGAATACGTTTTTAGACCCTCTTTTTGTCATTGACCCATGAGCTTTTCAGATTTCTCCCTTTTCTTGTAGTAAACAGAGTTTTAGGACTTTATATCTGCGTCCCCTGGGTTTATTTTTAACCGTCTCTTTGTGTCGTAGCTGTGAGTCATGTTCAGGTATGAAGCTGTAATGAGGGACAGAAAACCGACCGGTCTGGTGGAGAAAGTGAAGTCGACTCTGAACCAGTAGAGCTGCATTCTTCTGCAGCGACGCCTCCTCCTCCTCCTCCTCCTCCTCTGCTCAGACTCCTCGGAGATGGCAAAGCACCAACTCATGAGCTCAGCTCCATCCTCGTGTTCCCCTGGATCTGAAGCTTTGTTTACAAGCTCAGGTCCTCCAGGGTCTCACTCTTCTTCATGTGTCTAATAAAAGCACAGGTGAGCCTGCGTCTGCGCTCGTGTCTTTAAAATATTACAGGAGGAGAGTGAAGGCTGTTTCTTTTAGAGCAGGGGTTCCCAAACTTTCCAGCCTGTGACCCCCAAAACAAAGGTGGCAGAGACCAGTGACCCCCACTATCCCCAGAGGTGACTGAAGCATAAGAAAACGTGCACGTAGGACACATGCACTAATAAGCGTATCCAAACATGGACATTATGACAACACAAAAAAAAACAACAGCCTGAAAACCATGTTATGATTTTACATGTCACAGTTTAATATAAAATAAAAGCAGAATATGTCAAAGTTATTTCTCTGTAATTTGTGAACGAACATTGTTGCAGGCGTGTGCAAACTCAATTTTGGTTCAATACTTTCATTTCCACATTAGAACAAAAATAATTCAGTTTAAGTAATAATCATAAACTGTAGCTCTGTGTAAACGTGAACATTGTTGCAGTGCAAGTTAACTTTTTGGGATAAATGCTTCAGTGTTTATCTCACTAATGAAATGGATGGGCACTATGGAGCACAGCAAGTTCATTCTGGGTTTAATTTTGGAGATGGCCACTCTGAGATCATCCTCCACGTTCACACAAGATATATATTTATTTTTAATCAATATCAGGGCTGAGAAAGTCTTTTCACACAGGTATGTAGAGCCAAACGGCGTTAGTACCTAAGTTATGGACAGGGATAGCTGTGGATATTCCCTCTAAACTGAAATCATCTCACCACTTTGGGAACCCCTGTTTTAGAGGGAGGGTGAGCTCTTCTTGCTTTTCTTTCTGGGAGTTTTTATTCAGTTTTAAGTCGTATTACTCCGACTAAGTTAAGTATTTTTATGGAGCAGACGAGAACTTGTTTGAAAGTGCATATTTCTCTAAAACAGTGGTTCCCAACCTTTTCCAAATCAGGGCCCACTTTTAAAGCTCAAAAATATTTGAGGCCCACCTCCAAACAAATACATACCACTATATACGTTATTTTTAGAACCCCATTTATAACAATGACCCAAAATTTAATTTAAAAAAAATATAATAAAACCCAAAGTGTGATATCTGGTAGATAATGAAACAGCTGTTAAGCCGAAAATGTAGTAAATTTTTGCCCAAATTATGACAACCTGTTACATTCTGGTGCAATTATTATATTTTGGGTTTTACTTTTTGCTTTTTCGTTACATTTCGGGCTCAGCACTCTGGTTACACTTTCGACATTTTTTGGAAATTTGGGATTTATTACATTTTTTTTCAATGACATTTCAGGTTGTTGTTATTTTTCAGGTCATGCTATCTATAGAGGAATAACATGCCTTCTTAGGGGACTTTTTTCATATATTCAAATCAGAACTGTTTTAATTTCCTTTAAAACTTAACCGAGTTAAACATTTTGAATGCTATTATTTGTATTTGTATCTTAATTTTTCTATTTGTACCTTGTATCTTTATATAATTACACTCCAATAAAATACTTGTTTGGAAATGATTTCGCAGCCCACATGCTCTACCTTCGCGGCCCACCAGGGGGCCACGGACCACAGGTTGGGACCACTGCTCTAAAAGAAGTCTGAACTTTGCATCTTGAAGCTGTGCTAAACTAAAATCATCCTCCTGTTTCCACAGACTCTTTGCAGCAGTGGACGACGTCTCAGTGACGTCACTGGTTGGTTTCCAAAGAGGCGTGGTGAAGCCAAACAATGACAGTCAGCAAACTGGAAGTGATGACTCAAACTGACTTTCAGTCGGTTTAGAAAGAGTCAGAGTCAGAGCTGAGCTACTGAGGGCTTCAATGAACCAAAGAAATGGTTTAATAAACCTGCTGCAAAGAGTTACTCTGCAAGCATCTATAAAGGTGTGACAAACCTAATAAAAAGTCAAGATTTGAGGATAATAAGTCAGAACTTTGAACTATAAAGTCACAATTTTGAGCATAAAAAAAAATCAAGGTTATGAATTAAGATTCAACTTTTGAGATAAAGTCAAAAGTTTCAGATATTAAAGTCAAAAATTTTGAGAATGAAAAGCAAAATTTTGAGCTTTTTGAAATAAAATTTCCAACGTTTGAGACAAAAAGTCAAAATTTTTGAGTTAAAACGTCAAATTTGTTAGATGTAAAATGAAGTTATGACATAAAGTCAAAATTTTGGGATATTATAGTGAATATTTCAGATCTTATAAGCAAAATTTTAAGAGAAATTTAAGTTATAAGGGGATAAAAAGTCAAATTTTGGGCTGAATAGAGATTTTGAATCTTAATTTTTGAGATTTCATAAAAAATTTTGTTCGTGAAAACTCAGACTCTAGTCTAAATTTTTAGACAAAAGTTCACATTTTTAGCAGAAAAGTCAAAGATATTAGATAAAAAGTCAGATTTTGAGATTCTCAAATTCAAATTTTGATATGTTAAAGTTTAAAGTATACTACATTGAAGTTAAAATTTTGCAATATATAGTCAAATTCTGTGCTATAAAATCAGGATTTTTGCCCAAAATAATTATTTTTATAATTTTCAGACATTAAGTCAAATAATGAGATTAAAAGTCCAATTTTTGGGGTTAAAAAGTCGAAGTTATGAGATCAAGAATCAATATTTTGAGATAATAAAATCAAAGTTTTGAGATTAAAAGTCAGAATTTTGGGAAAAACATTTATACTTATTTTTAAAAGTTGACATTTTGACCTTTTATTCCAAAAATTTGAATTTTGTGTGCAAAAAAAAAAAAATCAAAATAGAGCCATATTTTCATTTTTATTTCTGTAACTGGCAGAAAGAGGCTTTTACGCATTATTTATGTTTGCATCATTGGGTATTTTTAGAGTAGTGGGTCTTCTTTTGGGGTTTTTTGGATGTGGTCACCAAACTGTTCGTCATAGTGAGTGGAGGGGGCGGGGCTTAGTCATAGGTCAATTATAAATAAGGATATTTTTCCTGCTCCTGACTGACCCAGGATCTGTTATATCAGCTGTTTCACACACACCTGTCTTTGAGTGTGAGACTGTTGGAAAAATCCT
The DNA here is from genome assembly GCA_008086565.1 of Thalassoma bifasciatum. Lineage (NCBI taxonomy): Eukaryota > Metazoa > Chordata > Actinopteri > Labriformes > Labridae > Thalassoma > Thalassoma bifasciatum. The sequence goes on from RPOG01002024.1 coordinate 15,461, forward strand.
TTTTTCCTTGGGATTGTTGTTGATTTTATTTTATTTAACTTGACACAATTAAGGATATTTTCCACTACATCATTTTTAAAAGTTAAGAGTCAAAGATAGCTCTTGTTGTTCTTCAGTTTTTATAACTAAAAATACAATTTAAAAATTCCGGTTTAGAAAAAGCAGGAATGGGTTTTCGGTTTTGAGAAGAGTCAAAATTCTACAACTTATTGAAAAATGTGCTTTTTATTTCTCATAATTTCAACTTAAATCTTAGAATTCTGACTTTCTATATCCAAATTTCAACTTTTTATTTCAAAAGTTGCCTTCATTTCAAAACGTAGACTTTTTTTTTTAGACTTTTGTCATCTTGAAATTTTGACCTTAAATGAGAAAGTTTGGACTTTTTTCACATGATCTTAAACTGATTTCTTAAACTTAAGAAGTTTAATCTCAGAATCTTGACTTTTTGTCTCAGACTTTTGTCTTTATTTCTCAAAATTTTCACTTTTTATATTAAAATATTGACTTTTTCTTTCAAAGTTGGAAACAATTCTTACCTTCGGTTTTCATTTTCATCCTCACATTCGAGTAAAAACTTTTGATGTTTCAATGGTTTGATGTAATTTTCTGTCAAGTTTATAAATATTTCTGTACATTGTGAAAATTTCACCGAAGCATGATTCAAAGAAAATTGTGAATCGAATTGAAATTGTTGCATCTGCCAGAAAAATCGATCACAATCAGGGATAAAACCTCCAAAGGTTGAAATAAAGTAAAGTAATGGTTTGGTAAATGTTGGATTTAAGGGGTTTAAGAAGCGTCCTTTGGCTGCTTTAGTTCATTTTATGAGTTTAAAACATCCACAGCTCATGAATCAAGCAGAAATTCTTTGTGCTGAACTGAACACGTCTTTGTTTCAGACCCAGAACAATGAGAGTAAAACCATAAAAACCTTCACAAAGTCGTTTTTTACACCAGCGGAAGGAAAAGGCTGCTCTTCTTATCATCACCCTGCTGTTAGTATTACATCCGTCCGTCTCATCCATCCCTCCATCCATCCAGCTTATCTGCTGTTTACAGCTCCCACCCTCTTCCTCCACAATCATCCTGCACCAACGCCAGAGGAGGAGACAGAAAACCACCTTCAAATACCCAGAAACACGGAGGAAAACTTCACTAAACATTTGTCTTCATGCTGCAGGAACAAGTCTCCTCTGCACGCTCCCATCTGATAATTGGATTTCAGCCCGCAGGTCGAGTCCCAGGGCATGATGGGAACAATTAGAGGGTCAGTGGAGGAATGTAATCTGGAGGGACCGGCGCTCTGTACTTTATCTGATCCTAGAGATTCCAGCCGGGCCCTGAACGCCTCGCTGCTGCAGACGGGAGCAGATTTCAGTCTCCTTCGTGGAACTAACAAGGAAGTTATAAAGCACGATTTCCAAACAGATCAGAGCCGCAGGACAAATAGAAAAGTTAGATAAACTTTCAACAAAAACTCAGAAACACAGAGCTGAGGAGAATCTTTATCTTTCTTTGATGAATCATCTGAGAAAGTAGAGCAGCCACCTGTGTCTCAGTGCGTGTACTTTAACCTCTGTGATAACTGAGGAATGAGTCCAACACAGAAACACCACTGATACGTAACTGACTTCACGCTGAGTTAGCCTCTGAAACACGGAGCCGTCTTCACTTCCTGTTTGGAAAAGTGCGCTCAGGACAAAAACAGACGCATCATTAGTCACCGAGCGAACAGGAAACTGACCCACAGAGTTCATTCTCCTTTTTCTGAACAGTTACAGCTCATGTTTTTAAAAAGAGACACAAAAATAGCTTCAGACTTTAACCCTACTTTTTTCAACTTTACAAATCTTCTTCAACCTATATTCAATTAAATACACCGCACAGACAAGATATGTAATGTTCAAACTGAAAAACTTTATCCAACAGTTTAAGAACAATGTTTCTCAACTTTGTCCAACTGCAGGAATTGATGGATTTCATCATCTACAGACCATAATATCATCAAAAGATTCAGAGAATCTGGAGAAATCTCTGCAGGTAAGCAGCAAGGCCCAAAACCATCATTGAATGGCCGTGACCTTTGACCCCTCAGGCGGCGCTGCATTAAAAACCCACATCATTGTGTAAAGGATATTAGCACGTGGGCTCAGGAACACTTCAGAAAACCATTGTCAGTTAACACAGTTCATCACTACATCTACAAGTGACAGTTCAAACTCTACCATGCAAAGACAAAGTCAGACATCAACAACACACACAAACGCCGCAGAACTCTTTTTGGAAATCATGGACGAGGTGTCCTCCAGGCCAAAGAGGAAAAGGACAATCAGGATTGTTCTCAGAGCAAAGTTCAAAAGCAGCATCTGTGATGTTTTGGGGGTGTGTTAGTGCCCAGTGCATCATGGGTAACTGTCCCAGTATCTGTGAAGGCAGCATTAATGCTGAAAGGTACAAACAGGTTTTGGAGCAACATCTGCTGCCATCCAAGACACTTTGTCTTTTTCAGGGACGTCCCTGATTATTTCAGCAAGACAACGAAACCAAGACACATTCTGCTCCTGTTACAACAGCGTGGCTCCGTAGTAGAAGAGTGCAGCTACTAGACTGACCTGCCAGCAGTCCAGACCTGTCTCCCATTGAAAATGTGTGGAATATTATGAAGAACAAAATACAACAACAGAAACTTTGGGACTGTTGATCAACTGAAGTTGTGCATCAACAAGAATGTGAAAGAATTCCAGCTCCAAAGCTTCAACAATTAGTGTCCTCAGTTCACAAACAGTGACCAAGTGTTGTTAAAGGAAAGAGGATGAAACACAGAGAAACATGAACCTGTCCAAGCTTTTTATGAACATGTTGCAGATGTATTTGATTGAATATAGGTTGAAGAGAGTCAAAGTAAGAAATTAAAAAGTCAAATGAGGACATAAAAAGTTTATATATGATGTCCCTTAGTGTGGCTAAAAGGTCAAAGTTGTAAAAAAATGAAGTATTATGAGTCTGAGAGGCAGAAATGTAACGTTCACATATGTGGACGCTGGAGATCTTCTGATTGGTTTTTTATATGTTGATTGCTTGTTTACCTTTTATCTCTGTTTATCTCTTAAATCAGTGATTGATTGGGAAAGAAAACCAACTTGATGACTGGTGTTTTTGTCATTTTCTGACCTTAAAATAAGACAAAACTCAGTTATTGGCTTTTTTTTTAGACCAGACGTGAAGCTGACTGTACTCATCAGCGATCATAGTCCGTCCCACAGCTGATGATGTTTTCAGGTCTGTCTGAGACCTGATCCTCCTCCCTCCAACTGGAATCTATCATCATGACTCTAAAGTGAGTCAGTGAATGCATCACTGACCTGCAAAAGCCACCACTGACAGATAGTGATAGGTTCAGGGTCCTCCTTGGTTATTTTCTTTCTTCTGATTCAACATTATAGTATGGATGTATGTATTTATTTCATTTTCTGGGAGAAGTGTTTCAGAGCTTTAAATATCCAGTGATCCATAAGTGAACCAGAAGTTCTCATGGTTATGATACAGGAGCTAAAAATAACCAAGAACCAAATCCCATGAAAGGAAAATGTCATTTTTACTGTGAGAGAGATGAGTGTGTATGAGTACAAAAACTTTAAGACTCAAGAAATTACTTTGAGAAACTAAGGGGAAAAGAGGAACTGAACAGAGAATGATTAATTTATGTACTTTCATGAATCTTTATGTCGAACTGGGTGATGCTAAAACAGGTTTTATATGAGAAATAAAACGCCTCATTTTTCAAAGGGGTTTGGTTTGTTGATTCTCACACCTGTGGCTCTTTAACTTTATTTTTAATCATCATATTTTTTTTTTTTTAAGCTATAATTAGTAGTTGAAATCTCTGAAATATCTTCTATAATTGTGTTAAAGTTAGTTTAAGTTAGTTTAAGTTTAAAAAGTCCAAAAGTGTCTAAGTGCTGAAGTTCAGGTAGACACCCACCTTGAGAGGCGCCTCCAGCAGCTTGTGTATCCCGGCGATCTGCTCACTGAGCGGGACGTTCTCCTCCACGTTCACCGTAGGAGGTCTCCGGGGCTCCGGGAAGTTCGTGCATATAAAAGGATCCGAGTCTTCCAGGTACTGGACCCGGCACACGATGGAAGCCATGACCGCGGCACCGACACTCTTCTGCGGGTAAAGTGTCAGTGTGGCTCCGGGAGATGAGTCCTGATCCGGAGCGGAGTTTCTAATGAAGACACCGGGACCGGGTCCTGCTGCTGGGTCCGTGGATCCGTGAAGCTGGTTCAAATTCAAATAAGTGCATCCGGTTTCACCTTTCAAAATAAGAGCTTGAACAATCAACTTTTCCATAATAGGAATTTCACATAGTTCTATATCTAAACAACAGTTGTTTAAATCCTCATATCTTGCTACTCCGTTTTATGGAAGATGTTTAACATATTTAAAAAAAATTAAACAGTAAATTTTTTGAGTTATGATATAATAGACTTTATTTGTGCAAATGTATACCACTTTTGGTCTCACCATCATAGGGTCTTGTACTGCCTGGGTTTTTTCTCCTTCTGTTTTGTGTGTATGATAATTTGTTATATATCGTTAATTTTAATGTTGTTTCCTAATTTTTGATTCTTTGTTTTATTGTTGATTTTATTGTGAACTGTTTTTAAAGGTGCTCTATGAATAAAGTTATTGTTATTACTACTATTTAAAAAAAAAAAAAGCCTAGAAATTTTGAATTTTTTCACTAAAGTTATTAGGATATTGTTTTAAAATCATTTCAGTTTGTTATCCACTGCAAGATACTATAGATCTATTATAAACCCCTTGAGACCAAGCGTCCACATGTGTTGACACTACACTTCTACCTCCAACACCCATGATACTTTACTTTTTACAACTTTGATCTATTAGCTGCATTTTCAGACACTTCCCGTGTCATCTTTTGGTGATTTCACAACTTTACATCCATTACAGTGAAGAAAAAAGTGTAGTTATGGACAACAACACTTATAACTTGAGACCACTAGCTAAGTAATACCATTGAAAACAAAACTTCAAAGACCAAGTTTAGTTTTTATAGTTTTTAGGTTTTACTCATCTCAAATAGAAAGGAAAAATAAAAATGCACACAAGACAAACGCTTGGGTTGCAAGAGGTTAAACATACACATTTTAATTAAAATAGTCACAACTAATTTGACATGTAGAAATCATAGGTTACAACCATCCTTGTTATTAAAAAAAAGTCTTGACAAAATAACTTTTGAAATTTTGACTCAAGGACAACAGAAGGGTTAAAGCTGACAGCATTATGAGTAAATTTTGTTTAAAATGAAGTTATAAAGACATTAAAATTCCTAAATAAAGTTTTAACACAATAATTACGTGAATCTCCCCAAAGTCCCAATAATATACCCTATATATTTATGATTTAATAAACACTTCCTTGCCAAAAAACAGTCAACTACCTGGATTCACCTAAACAAATTAGTATAAGCCTCCTTTTTGGGTAATGACTGGTTAAGTTAAAGTTTTGTTTATTGGTTCAAATGTACAGAGAAAACGCTCATTACTAACCATTCATGTAAATATTTTTTTTCTGCTTGAAAATCACTTGAAATTGATTGAATTATAACTTCTAACATGTTTTGCATCCACTGGCAAAATTATGACAACATTTCAGAATATTTCAAAAGATTTTTCCACTGAATTCATTTTTTTTTAAGGCGCTTTTATTTTGAAGGAGTCACTTTCATTTTCCTGCTTTGTTTCTCGATGACTTAACGCTGGACCTCCCACAGAGTGACGTCACTCAGAGCATGTAAATGGATGGAAATGCATGGGCAGTGACGTAATGAGTGTATGCATGGAAACAGGCTCCGCAGCTGCTCTCAGGTCAGTTTATAGCTCAGAGTTCTGCTCTGTGTCATTAAAAACAACAACACACCAAGAAAAAAAAAAACAGTCAGACTGTTTTTATGAGTCCAAGCTCCAAGGAGATTCAGAGGTGAGACAACAGCGCCTCCCTGTGGACACATGGGCTCAGTACAAAGGTTCAGTTTCAGTTAATCATCATTTTCCTTTTGATTTGATCACAGACTCTTCTTTAAGATATTAAACTTCATTTAAATGTCTCTCAATTCATTTTCCATTCACCCTCTGACACATGAACTCTGATAAACAAAGGGCCATACATATTAATAAAAAAATAAATATTCAAAACCCTCCTTTGCTGTTTGAAGTGAACATTTTCTAAAATGGAAACATAAATAATGTACAGAAGCCCATTTCAGCCAGTTCAAATAAAGAAAATTAAAAACTTGCTTTGAAAAGATTTTTGTTTTGCCCACATAAAGTCAAATTGATGAGATAAAAAGTAACATGTTCTATTTTTTTTTTTCTTAAAAATTTGGACTTCTCTATTAATTTTCACTTTCAAATCTCGAAAAAAATTGACTGCAGTATTTCAAAGTAATGACTTTTAATCTCAAAATTTACAACTTTTCTTATCTCAATATGTGACTCTTTATCATAAAATTTTGATGTTTATTTACACTTTTATGTTATCTCATTTTTTTTACTTTTTATTTAAAACTTTTGACTTTTTTTATCTCCTATTTTCCACATAATTATCTCAAATATTTGACTTTTTATCTCAAAACTTAGACTTTTTATCTCATGATTTGACTTTAAGGTTTGTACATCTGAATAATGTCAATAGTCCAGTGCAGAAACTTAGTATTAATTTCATTGGTCTGTAGAAGAAGCTGGGAAAAACTCAAAACATTTTATAAAATACCCCTGGACATAACTTTAATACAAAAAAAGAGGGACATTTGTGGAAAAGAAAAAAAGACGTTTGGTCACCATTTATCAGTGATATACCTGAAATAAAATCAACTTAGATTTTTACTCTACCTGTCAGATGATTATAAAACAGAATGTGATAATATTGTGAACATTGACAACCTAAAAGCTCCTTGTGAGATTGGAATGAGACACTTTTGGATCCAAATGTCCTGTTGCAAAAACAAGAAAATATTCTTAAAAATTGGGAATTTTCATATTTTTTTAAAATGAAAAATTAGTACTTGGAGGATCTTTTGGAAAAGAGAAGAGCCTCACCCCTCTTTTCTTCTTTTTCCTCTTTTCACTTCACCTGAAACAGACTGCTGTTCTCCAGCTTTCGCTGCTCACTAAAAAGAGTCGGTTCTTTGAGCTGATTCGTTCATGAGCGACTCATTGTTTACAGAGGGACATGACAGCAGGAGCTCTAATTCCCAACCTTAGGAGAAATGGAAGGAGTTGCTTCATGGTTCTAACTTTATAAGCTCTCATTCAATATCTAAAAATAAGATTTCATAGTATTTCAATATCTATGTTTGATATATGGAAACATAATCTGGGCAAACACATACTCATCCAACCTTTTTAAAACTAATTCTTTGGAAAAACGTTTTACAACACTGGGGATGTTTCTAACTCTAGAGATGCTTCAGCCCCACTTTTTTCTTTTTATTCTTTTAAAAAGCTCAACATTCTCTCAGTTAATGTCATGAACATTCATCAGATCTACTTTTTGAAAGGAAAATTTTCCAAAATGTAAACATAAATATTGAACAGAAGCTGATTCCGGCCAGTTAAAGACTTTATATAGATTTTTTGGACTTTTCATTTCAAAATTTTGGCGTTTTTTCCCCTTATAATTTTAACAACATAATCTCAAACTTTGACTTTTTTTTACCCAGTGATTTTGACTTTTTATCTCATATAATGATTTTATCTCATATCTCAAAATGTCAACATTATTAAAACATTTTTTTGGAAAACTTATACTTCTTATCGTTTTATGAGACTTTTATCTCAAATATTTGACTCTCCCCTTATGCTTTTCACTGTATCTTAAAATTTTGACTTTTTTAAAAAGAATAATTGGGACAAAATAATCTCAATGTTTTGACTTTTTAAAAAGAAAAGAAAATTGTGACAGTATAATCCAAAACTTTAAACTTTTTTTGGTCAAATCTCAAAATGTAAACTTCTATGTTGGAATTTGACTTTTTATTTCAAAATTTGACTTCTATTATATATTTTTGACTGTTTTTCAAAATTATGACTTTTATCATAATCGTTTTGACTATATTATTTCAAAATTTTGACTAAGTATCTTGAAATCATGACTCGTTATCACAAAACTTTGAGTTATTTTGTTATAATTTGACTTTTCATTTCAACTTTTGACATTTCCATCTCAAATTCATGACTTATTATAATTTGACTTTTCATCTCAAGGGGCAGCTGTGGCTAAGTGGCAGAGTCATGGACTTGCAATTGGGGGTCGCAGTGTCCTTGAGCAAGACACTGAACCCTCAAAAAATTGCCCAACACTGTACATCACTTTGGACAAAAGAATCTGTGAAGTGAAATTGTAAAGTTTTGACTTTATTTTTATTGATTTTTTGTCACAATATTTGTGACAATATAATCTCAAAATGTTGACTCCCTTTATTTATTTATTTTTTACTTTAAATTTTTAAATTTTGCCTTCTATTCTAATAATTTTGACTGTCTCTCAAAATTTTGACATCACTTTCTCAAATTTGTGAATTTTATTCAGTGAATTCAATTCATTCATATTATGAAAAATATTTAACTTTTTAATCTCACAAGTTTGACTTTGAGGTCGGGGCATCGGAATAATGCCAGTAGCCCAGTGCAGCCGCTCACGTGACGTCCCTTTTTTTTGTGTCCGAGTGCAATATTTCCTTCCATCATGAATTGAGTATTTCATCACATGTATTTCTTTATTCTATGAAACCTGTGTTATTTGAACACATCTTTAAACTATTAAAATATAACATGTTTTTTTGTGTTTTGGTTCCTCAAACCCCCAAAATGTCAGGTGGTGCAACCGTCCTGACAAGTATCCACAGTAATTAAACTCTAAAAATTGAATGTCAGTTATTGTAAATGGAAATTAAAAA
>RPOG01002024.1:25343-41529 GCA_008086565.1 Thalassoma bifasciatum
TTTTTTCACTTCATTGGTGACTGGAACAATTTCCATGTCAGGTGGAACAACCAATGTAATAATGTGAAATGTTATTTTAACATCAAATTATTTATCTTATTCACAAATAAAAGAAATGAAACACACAAAATGAAAATGTATGAGTCACTACAGACACTTGAGAGATACTTGCCAATAATTTCACACAGAAAAAATAACAGGAACATATAAATATATTTTCATATATTTGGTTGCACCACCTGACATTTTTGGGTGCTCAAATTAAAAATACTAAAAAATAATGAACCTAAAAACTTTGAAATGTTGGTCAACGACTGAAATCTGTTAGAAAAAATAATTCTTCTCTCAGAAATATGTTTTTATCCATTTTCAAAGAACCTTGTAAAAATACGTTTTTAGACCCTCTTTTTGTCATTGACCCAAATATCAATGTTCTGTAAAACAAGCAGAGAAAAATCTGGACATTTTGAGGAATTGAAAAAAAATCCCCTCAGACATCATTTGAGGACAAGTCCAGGCAAAAGTAGGACGGAGTATTAGGGCCACATTGAGAAAAGAAAATGAGGGGGGGAATTTTTTCCCCCTCTCTCTCACCCAGTCGGTAAAGTCGAAATGTTGAGAATAAAGTCGAAATGTTGAGAATAAAGTCGAAATGTCGAGAATAAAGTCGAAATATCGAGAATAAAGTTGAAATGTTGAGAATAAAGTTGAAATATAGTGTCGAGAAAAAAGTTTAAATGTTGAGAATAAAGTCGAAATGTCGAGAATAAAGTTAAAATGTCGAGAATAAAGTTGAAATATAGTGTCGAGAATAAAGTTGAAATGTTGAGAATAAAGTTGAAATATAGTGTCGAGAATAAAGTTGAAATGTTGAGAATAAAGTCGAAATGTTGAGAATAAAGTCGAAATGTCGAGAATAAAGTCTAAATGTTGAGAACAAAGTCGAAATGTCGAGAACAAAGTCGAAATGTCGAGAATAAAGTCGAAATGTCGAGAATAAAGTTGAAATGTCGAGAATAAAGTTGAAATGTCGAGAAAAAAGTTGAAATGTTGAGAATAAAGTCGAAATGTCGAGAATAAAGTTGAAATGTCGAGAATAAAGTCGAAATGTCGAGAATAAAGTTGAAATGTCGAGAATAAAGTCGAAATGTTGGGAATAAAGTCGAAATGCTGAGAATAAAGTTGAAATATAGTGTCGAGAATAAAGTTGAAATGTTGAGAATAAAGTTGAAATATAGTGTCAAGAGTAAAGTTGAAATGTTGAGAATAAAGTCGAAATGTTGAGAATAATGTCAACTTTATTCTCAACATTTCGACTTTACTGACTTACGGAAGAGGATTAGGGCTACTGAGAAAAAAAAAAAAAAAAAGTCAGAATTCTGAGAAAAAAGTCAGAATTTTTGGATTTTTTTTTTATCTCAGTGGCCCTAATCCTCTTCTGTACTGACTTGATGAGGAGGAGGGGGAAAAAAAATTCCTCCCCCCATTTTTTTCCCTCACTGTGACCCTAATACTCCATCGTACAAAAGAGGACGCTATAATGTCAAAAACCGGCTAAAAATTCACACATGAGCCTTACGGTACAGCCAAAAGAATCGGATCTTCGAAGTGAATCGGCCGAACTGACCGGATCACGCAGCGGAGCCGGACTTCCCACCACCTCCTCCTCCTCCTGTTGCCAGCAGCTCCGGTCTCTGCCTGAGGTTAGCGGCAGGCTAATGAAAAGTGCTAACGACGGAGAGAGAGTCCACTATCCGAGTCCCGACTGCCGAGGCTGGTGGCAGGCAGAGGCGACAGGGAAGGACGGGACCGACGGATTTTATGGTGGAAATACCCACAGAACTCCACGAACTTGGACGGAAACGAAGGGAATATAAGTTGTCTTTCCGGACCGGACACGTCGCTAACGTTAAACGTTGGCTGGAAGTTTTCGGGTCGGACAGTGATGTGGTGACGCGGAGCTAACGTTAGCTCCTGCTAGTGACAGAATATTCACTTCAACTGATATTTAAAGAGCAGTTTGAATGATTTTAAAAACATATGTGGTGTTTTTCAGAATGTGTGAGAAATATTTATAATGATTCATATCATGTTGTTAACTTTTATACAGAATAGAGCTTATATTTAGATGACTATTTGAGCTAACTTTGTATCCAAAACTAGCCGGCTAGAAGCTAACGCAGGCTAACTGACACTAAGCCAAAGAGCCTGAATGCTACAACTCTTTCCACGTCAGCTAACTGTGTCAGAACATATCTACCTGTTATAAGGTGTTGTTTTTAAATCACTGATTATACTCTGAAATAATGGATATTTGTTTTTCCAAGCAGGAATTGACACTTCACTTTTAAATCCACATCATCGAATCTGCAGCATATTTAATGCTAATGTGCTAACGTTGGGTTAGCCGGCCAAACTTGGAAATACTGCCCCCCCCCTCTTCTCTTTCTGCTCACTTTATGTGGGTTTCTCTTTGAGGCCTTTGGGATCCCTTTTATCCCCCTTTTTTCACAGCCTTAATGCATCCCAGCCTCTGAATGGAATTTACATGCTCTTACTGACTCTGGATACTTGTGGGACTCTTAATTGGAATACCTGGACTTAATTGGTTCTTACCTGACACCTCAAAATAACGTGGACTTACACAGCATTTTGGAATAACACCATTTGTCCAAGGTGAGATAAGTTACACGATGTAGTTTTGCACCAAAATTGTCTGATTCTGCTTCCAGATGGACCTGTGTTTGTCAACACTAGGGTGACCATATTCTGTTTCTCTTGTTTTGCGTGGGTCAGGGGTCTTTCTGTGCTTCTAACTCAGTTAAACAAATATTCTGAATTCCCCAGAAAAGAATACTTTACCTGGATATACTGAGAAATAGCCCAAAACACTCACAAAAAGTTGCTTTATGAATACTATATTTATCAATTTAAAGCAATTCTCCTACAATATAATCAGTCACATACAAATATGGCATGTTCTAGCCTTTAATAGTTATTGACTCAAGTTCTGTAGCAACACAAGTATTCAGATATTTAACAAAATAAGAAATAACCATCTCTCTTAAGTCTGAAACTTACACCTTAGTTAGGAAAAGTGAGGTAGAGAACCATTCTTCAAAATAACCTCCCAATTATCAGTTACGTAAAAATAGAAATAGTGCCTCAAAATATTGAAAAAAAAGAGAGGTAGCCTATTCTTCAATGTTTTGTTGTGGCGATGTTGCAGATTGTTGTAACCATTATTAGCCACATAAGTTCCAGTTTTGCAGACTGTACATTCTGCCTCCCATTTGTCCCGAACCGGACGAAAACAGGGGAACTTTTTTCGCATTTCATCAGTGAAATGACATTTGCGTTTCGGCATTTTCTTTCTGTTGGAGTGTTCTCTGGCAGTGTGTCTACCTGCCTGTCAGCCTGAGTGAGTGAGTGTGGAGCACCTCTGTACTGATTTGTGAATGAATGAATACATGTTCCGGGGTTCGGCTCAAACTCCATCTCTCAGAGCGTGTTTCTAAAGGAACCACTCAACGTGAATGATAAATACACTGGTCTGTGACGCGCTCAAGTAAGGCAAGATCAAAAACCTGGACATTTGAAGGATTTTATAAACCCCGACCAGACAGGCTCTTAAAAGAGGACGTTTGGTCACCCTAGTCAACACTGCACCAGCTGATGATGTTTAGCAGTGAGAAGAGAATTCTTTGATTCTGCTAAAACAATTTCTTGGTTATATTTAGTAATAATAGTGGAAACAGGAGCTTCATTGTCTGACAGAAAAAGGGACAGAAGAGCAGAAAGAAGCTAAACAGGAGAGTGATAGAGCAAGAACTAGAGGCTGAAACATGACCCAAAGGCTGAAACACGAGTTAAAGGTTCAACCCATAGACTGTATAATGAGTGGACGTAACGACGTTCGGCTCAAACTGAAGCCTCCAGCAGATGCCCCGCCCCCTGGTGTCTGGCTGCAGTATAGGTCATAAGCCCCGCCCCCTGGTGTCTGGCTGCAGTATAGGTCATAAGCCCCGCCCCCCCATGCATTCCAGATATGAGCCGGGAAAACTTTAAAAAATTACGATACCTGGTAGAAACGTTGCTCTCATCCTAACGCTAAGGTGGTATGATGATGTCATTTGACTGCATGGTGTTCAGGTGTTTTTTTTTCCTGAGAAGTTAGTTTCTCATTAGTTATTGGACGTTAAAAACCATGATATAAGTTTCGTTTTACGATAGTTGACAGCTGCCGTTCGTGAGTAGTTTTAATCGGGGATATAAGAAACTTCGGGAAAGAGCCAAAAGGAGACTAAACCTTCTGAAGAAGAAGAAATAAATATTTTTATTTCTCTTTTTTACTCTGCTCTACCAGAAATTCTCTACTGCGCAGACTCTGGTAGTCCGCAGAAACAGGTTTTTTAAATGCTAAAACATGGACTAAAGGCTAAACCGCTGGCCAAAGGCTAAACCACGGACTAAATGCTAAAACACGGACTAAAGGCCAAAATGCAAGCCAAAGATGAAAATGTGAGCTAAAGTCTAAATGATTAAAGTCGCAAACAGGAGCTTAAATCTATAACAAAGACTAAATGATAGAACATCGACTGGAGGCTAAAACATGAGTTGAAGGCTAAAACACTGGCTGAAGGCTAAAGTACAGGTTAAAAGCCATAACACAGACTAAAGGGCAAACTGTAAGCTGAAGGCTGTTATACATTTAAAGTCATGAACAGGAGCTTAAAGCTATAACAAGGACTAAAGGCTAAAACAGGGTCCAAAGTCTAAAACATGTATAAAAAGCTTGAACAGAGACTACAGGCTAAAAAAAGGGTCAAATGTTAAAATTGAGCAAAAAGTTAAAATATAAGCTTAAGGCTTAAACCGACTAAATACTAAAAAGTGTTCTAAAGGCTAAAACTTTAATGTTGCTGAAAGGTTTTTTACTGGCATGTTTACTTTTCAGATAGTATTAGATCTGCTCAGGATACTTTACATTTGCTCATCCTCACAACAACTCTGCTTCTCAAGAATTGAAAATAAGTAATTTGACACATTCACATACTGACTATAAATTATTTTATTCATATCTCAATACTTTAAGGAGATATATCTGGATATTTTGCCTCAGCCTCATGATGCTTTGATACGAACAATTGGGGTTTCCTCCAAAGCATTAAAGCAAAGGGTTTCTATTATTTACTTTCTTTTCAGAGGCAAACTCATACAATAAAACAGTCACTTATAAGTTTAAGCCTTGTGCCAAATACCACACAGGCACTTTTATCAGCCTTCATGGGTCAAGAGGTCAACTGACCACTTTTGATTTCACTCTGATAAAACGTTTTGTGGTATAAGAACACACTGGACCTAAAATACCAAAAAAGCCACTGACTTTCTCCTCATAACATTGTGCATACGTACTCCTCACCTCATCTTTTCCTCATGAAATAACACTTCCGAGTCAGTCCTACCCTGTAAAGTTGTTAAAAGTATATCTACGATAACGCCCTGCCTCCAGACTGTGTTTTGTCATCTTTACTTTTTGGCGTTTGGGATTTCTGTGCTTATACTGGACCCACCATCTGTCACTCCCTCTCATGGATGCTGAGTGACCCTCCCCCTCGTAAACATTGTCGAGCCTGAGTGGCTTGACCTCGATAAAGAGCGTCGGTTTTGTGTTTTGCTTTTTTCATAAACTAGGTAAAGATTTTCACCCTCCACGAGTGATTCTCCTCATCCTCTGAAACACGCTCTTTGTGATTGTATCAAACAAGAAAAGCAGGTTGATTTATTTCGGAGTGATTCTGAATGGAACGTTTAGGTACGGTGCAGGTTTTCAGTGTCCTCTGTGAAAGATTAAGTCAAGTGCCGGTGCACTGGAGCGAACACAGAGGTAACAAATAGCTTTTGGCATCTCAGGCGATGCAGGAACTGGGAAGAAGGGGTAGCCCGTGCTGCTGCTGAGTTCCTGCTCCACTTGCTCCCATTTGTAAATTGTTGTTCCTTGTATGGAATGTGAAATCCAGCTCACATGATTCTTGGCTTTTTGTCTAACAGTCTGTCTGCAGCACCTAAGCTCCTTGGTGTGGAGGGTGGTTCTAATTCCCCAGTTCTTCCTGCACAGCTGTTCCTAGATCTGACGTCACCTAAAGAGCTTCAGATAGTTTAGTAGCCTTCGATTGATTGGACGCTGTTCAAATGTAGGTGAACTGCTGTTTACGTTTAGAGAAGTGCAGTGCAGCAGCATTCAAGTTACGTTTGCTGAGCACATTTATGTGTTTCACCTGAAGCTCCTTCAATAAGCTGCATGATATTTTTGGTTTCTGCAAAGTTCACTTTTAAAACTTTCTTTTTTGGGCTTTGCTTAGATTGAAAATGTGAATTTAAGGCTCTCAATGTAGATATAAACTGTTGCTAGAGGCTAAAACACAGACTAAAGGCTAAAACACAGACTAAAGGCTAAAACACAGACTAAAGGCTAAAAGACAGAGTAAAAGATAAAACACAGAGTAAAAGATAAAACACAGGCTAAAGATAAAACACAGACTAAAGGCTAAAACACGGACTAAAGGCTAAAACACAGACTTAAGGCTAAAACTTAGACTAAAGTCTAAAACACAGACTAAAGGCTAAAACACAGGCTAAAGGCTAAAACCCAGACTAGAGGCTAAAACACAGACTAAAGGCTTAAACACAGACTAAAGGCTTAAACACAGGCTAAAGGCTTAAACACAGGCTAGAGGCTAAAACACAGACCAAAGGCGAAAAAAAAATGACTAAAGGCTAAAACCCAGACTAGAGTTTAAAACACAGACAAAAGGCTAAAACACAGGCTAAAGGCTAAAACTCAGACTAAAGGCTAAAACACAGACTAAAGGCTAAAACACAGACTAAAGGCTAAAAGACAGAGTAAAAGATAAAACACAGGCTAAAAGATAAAACACAGACTAAAGGCTAAAACACGGACTAAAGGCTAAAACACAGACTTTAGGCTAAAACTTAGACTAAAGGCTAAAACACAGGCTAGAGGCTAAAACACGGACTAAAGGCTAAAACACAGACTAAAGGCTAAAACACAGACTAAAGGATAAAACACAGGCTAGAGGCTAAAACTCAGACTAAAGGCTTAAACATGGACCAAAGGCTAAAACACAAACTTAAGGCTAAAACACAGGCTAGAGGCTAAAACACAGACTAAAGGCTTAAACATGGACAAAAGGCTAAAACACAGACTAAAGGATAAAACACAGACGAAAGGCTAAAACACAGATTAAAGGCTAAAACACAGATTAAAGGATAAAACACGGACTTAAGGCTAAAACACAGACTAAAGGCCAAAACACAGAATAAAAGCTTTAACACAGACTAAAGGCTAAAACACAGAATAAAAGCTTTAACACAGACTAAAGGCCAAAACACAGAATAAAAGCTTTAACACAGACTAAATGCTAAAACACTGGCTAAAGGCTAAAATATATTATTAATAATAATAATAATAATAATGCATTTTATTTCAAGGAGCCTTTCATGACACCCAAGGTCACCTTACAAAGGGTAAAAAACACATAAAAACAAAATAAAGTTAAAAACAGTAACATAAAAGCAATAGAATAAGGAAATAAAATTTCCTGTGTGTGCGTTTTGGTCCTGATTCAATATTACACATAAGGACTTTTTAGGTTGAAATGTTCCTGAAAATTGGTCAAATTTGGTCACAAGCCCATGGAGTTAAGAGAAATCTTTTAATAACTTTTCATCATCAGTGCGTCTGGTAAACACGTCCAATCTGGAGTTGAACTGATAAAAAACCTGGGAGGAGATTGTTCAAGTACATACCCTGGGAATCTGAAAATTATAACTTCCAGGTTCATTTCAGAATTTCACCAAAGCAGTATTAATATTTATATTTATGTGTTAGCAATATAGATGTGTACAAAAAATTTGATGCAAATTTGAGTATATGAAAGTGTCGTCATTTTTGGCCGTGCCCGTTGACTTATGACGGCTCTTTAAAAAACTTTTCATCACCAATGCTTCTCACATACATGAGCCACATTTGGAGTTGATTCTACAAAAATCATTGGACTAATTTGCATAAATACATACCCTATAGGATGTCAAAATCCAACATTTAACTCAAATTTCCAACTTTCTGTTTGGATTTCGCTAATGAAGTGAGAGACTTTTTTGTAGATCTTTGCAGGAAAGTTTCGCTCAAATAATTTCAAGCATGTAGGTAAAAGTAGCAGAGGGGGCTGCAGTTTTTTCTCTTCTCATTTGTATCATCACAGAAGTACCAGAATCATAGATTCTTTGCTGGGAAAGAGGGGGAAGGCGACTTTATTTAAGATAAGATAAGATAAGATAAACCTTTATTAGTCCCACAGGGGGAAATTTCAGCTTTACAGCAGCAGCAGGATACAAGAGAAACATAGAAAGATTTACAAATGAGACTATAGGTAATAGAATAATAAATAGACAATAAACATACATTTGGGGTTAATTAGGCGCGAAAGAAATAAGGCCTCAAAATTGATCTATGGCTGATTTGAATGAAAAGAGACTTGGCTAAAGAAGTAGAAAAGTGATAGTGGAGTGACAGGGAAAATTAAAGGTAGAGAGTGTAAACTTTTAATGAAAACAAAGCAGTGAAGTGGTTCATTTCTTACAGGGAACTGCAGGGAAACTACTAGTGTAGTAACAGCAATATGAGTAACTTTCTTTTTCTGCTCTCTGTCTGCAGATGATGTGCGAAGTGATGCCCACCATCAGCGAGGCCGAAGGGGGAGGCGGCGGCGGCCGTCGGGGCTCGGGCTCCCCGCTGCAGTCGGACTCTGAGGGTCACTTCGAGTCGCTGATGGTGTCGATGCTGGAGGAGAGGGATCGTCTTCTGGACACTCTGAGGGAAACGCAGGAGAATCTGGGCCTGACTCAGGGCAAACTGCACGAAGTCAGCCACGAAAGAGACTCACTGCAGAGACAACTCAACACTGCGTTACCACAGGTGAGTGAGACACGCACTTAAATTCACCACCAACTGCTGCTGCTCACGGCTCAACCCTCCAAATAAACTCTACTGTTTTTGGAATACTCATTTTACAAGGTTTATAATATATGGGTCAATGACGTGACGTCCCTTTTTTTGTGTCCTTCAATCATGAATTGAGTATTTCATCACATGTATTTCTTTATTCTATGAAACCTGTGTTATTTGAACACATCTTTAAACTATTAAAATATAACATGTTTTTTTGTGTTTTGGTTCCTCAAACCCCCAAAATGTCAGGTGGTGCAACCGTCCTGACAAGTATCCACAGTAATTAAACTCTAAAAATTGAATGTCAGTTATTGTAAATGGAAATTAAAAATACAGTGGCATTATTTTATGCTTGAACCTTTTTAAATAAAAAATTATTGGCAAATAAAAAGAATTATGAAAAACCCATACATGTATTATTAGATAAATAAATAAATAAATAATGAGAAAAGTGGCAAACAAAATAAAACAATAGCACTAGTAGTAATGATAATTATGATATTACAACGTAATGATCTTGAATTATTGCACATAAAAATAGACCCACACAAAATTATAATGTAATAAGTCACTGCAGATTCTTGAGAGATACTTGCCAATAATTTAATTTAGAAAAAATATAAATATATTTACATATATTTGGTTGCACCACTTGACATTTTAGGGTTGGCTGAGTTAAAAAAACTAAAAAAAATGTATTTAGAAAATATAGTATGTTGGTTAAATACTGAAATCTGTTGAAACACACAAAAATGTATTTTTTTAATCCATCCTGTTATCCTCAGATTTACTCTGCACCGTTTGTTTTGACTATTTATAAAGTAGAAGGTGAAAAATGTCCTCCAATTATGACTTTATGGACTTTAATTACATAAAATATACCTCTTCTTTGAGTAGAAAAAAGCAAAAATTCTAACTATTTTGCACCAAAGTTTTATTATTAGAATATGTTGATGTAATATCACAGACAGGTTTCAGTCAAAGTGATGACAGAATATTGTTTTGAAATCATTTCAATTTCTTTTATGGCAGGAAAATGCTGTAAATTTACATAAAACATCATAATTAAACAATTTTAGTCGTAACTAATTTTACATGTAAATAGCATTAGTCAAATTAAGATCATGTGAGATTGACTCAAAGACAACAGAAGGGTTAAAAATGCCGATTTAGACCCTCAGTTTGTCATTGCCCCGTCTATAAAACACTCTCCTCGTGTCTGTTAAAGCCGAACAGAATGTGAAGAGAACTGTGATCCAGACTTGCTCCATCTGCTGCAGGTCTCTGTTTTATTAAGGACTCATGTTTCAGCCCTCTGGGGTCCCGCATTAAAAACAAAAGGATCAGGTGTCCTGTTTTTAATGATGCATTAGAGGCTGCTAATAATTTAAACGTCGATGTTGTTTGCATGAGTATGCATCCAGTCTACGAACTGTAACAAGATGTTTTTAATCAGGGGTTAGCTCACATTCGATAAAACGATTGGGGGGAAACCATGTGGCGTGCAGACTGTGAGCGATCACGGCTAAGAGGATGACACATGACAGATCCCAGTGCTGAAAGCAGAGAGCTCTGAAGATTGGGAGAGAGAGGGAGAGAGAGAGAGAGAGAGAGAAACCGCTGAATTCAGAAAGCAGCAAAGATTACACAGAGCTCTGACGGATAATATCCCAACTTTCCTGGAACAGACAGTTCGAGATGATGCAGGACAAACTTGTTGAAAAGTGTTTTCTGGGAGGAAAAGTCACTTATGTAACTGAATGTGAATGTGTTTGAGTCACCACATTACGATAAACATTAGGGATGAATGGCTTCACAAAATCCACGGTTCTGTTGTTTTTGACACCCCAAAATACCAAATATCCCCAAAATCCACCTTCAACAGTTTCTCTAATCAATTATATCTTCTATAGTAGGGCTGAGCGGTTTTCTGGCAGATACAGCGATTTCAGTTCGATTCACGATTTTCTTTAAATCAAACTTTAGTGAAATTTTCACAATTTAAAGTCAATTTACAAACTTGACAGAAAATTACATCAAACCATTGAAACATCAAAAGCTTTTACTCTAATGTGAGGATGAAAATAAAAACTGAAGGTAAGAATTGTTTCCGACTTTGAGATAAAAGGTCAATATTTTAATATGAAAAGTGCAAATTTTGAGAAATAAAGACAAAATTCTGAGACAAAAAGTCAATAAACTTCCAGAGTTTAAGAAATCAGTTTAATATTATGTATTTTTGGCACACATGACTGCTTTTTGCACATTTTAGCAACTTTATACTCTTTTTTTTTTTTTTTTTTGCCACTTATGGACCATTTTTTGCTTCTTTCTAATTAATTTTGTTCAGTTTTACCTCTTTTGGCTGCGGTTTTGGTCACTTTTTTTCACCAGTTTTACTCTCTTTTGATTAATTTCCAAGTTTTTTCCAAATTTTCTTACCAATTTTAGTTGCTTTGTGTTCTTTGCCACTTTTGGGACATTGTTTTTCCTTCTCCTGACAATGTTTTAAGTTTCATCCCAACTTTCTTGCCATTTGTATTGTCACTGTTTTTGTCACTTTCCCCCCCTTTTTTTTGCTCTTTTCTGATTTTTTTGTCAAGTCTTCTCCCAATTTTTTTGTTGCTTTTTGGCTATTTTTGCCACCTTAGACTAAATTTTATTTCTTTTCATTGCTACTCTTGGCTGTTTTTCTCTATATTTACCACTTGAATTGTTGTTTTTGCAAAGGTAGTTTTCAACAATTTGTCTCTTTGGTTGAGCAGGGTTGAGTTACATTGAACAAAATACATGGTTAACTGGTTTTCTGACACATTTGCAGCTGGTTATATAGTGATTTAGTCTAACTTGCAATTAATTGCCTGGCCTTACTCTCAATATATGGAGTTTTTTTTCAATTAGCTGCATGTTATATGAGAGAAAAAACAGTGTAAACTGAAGAAAACACAAACACAGAATTGGATGTTAGAGGTTTAGAGAAGAGAAAACACTTCAATTAAACAGAGCAAACACATTTTCAAGGATAAACTGAACATTTTAACATTAACAAACACATATACAATAACATTGAGTCTTTTTCTTTTATTTTGTAAAAAAAAAAAAGGTATTTGACAGCATCACTAGATCCTCCAGCATCTCACAGCTTCTCCTTTTTTTGTGCACGCAAGCCACTTAAAGATATCTGCTCCTCATCATGAGAGAAAAACTGAAACTGAAAGTAGAGGAGGAAGATATTCAGCTACTCATGTTTATTTCTCAGAACAAACAAAGCATGGCACATTATTTATAAAGATTAGCAACAATACAAGCCTCAAATCTTGATCACACAGCATCAGTTAGACTTGAAACACAATCCTGAAACTTCAAAAAAACTTCATGCACATTGGAAGATATTAAATCTGTAATCCTTTTAAGAAGACTATCTAACATTCATCTATTTTTACTTATACAGCATTATCCTTTGATTTGGTTTCTACACGTCCCTGTCAGGCTCTCACCTTCAGCTCTGTTAGAGTTTTTCTGTCCTGAGTATCAGTCGTAGCGTCAGTAAAGCTGTGTTTATGCTCCTGATTCTCTCTGTGTCTGGTCGTGTGCGTGCACGCTGCCGCTCCTGCAGCTGTGATGCTGTCAGCTGAACATCTGGCTCTCTGCCCGGGCTCTTGGAGTTTGTATCTGGAAGGCATGAAAACGCAGCTGTGAATAAAGAGAAGGCTCTTTAAACGTGTTATTTCTCTCATGGTTTCAGTACAGTTTGCTTTAAAATCTCTGATCCTGAACTTCTTTTTGAGGAGTGTCACTTTCTTAGGGATCGTTTTTATTCTACATTTACTTTATCTATATTTTACTTGTGATCGCCAAAGCTGCTTTCCTTGGGATTGTTGTTGATTTATTTTATATAACTTGACACAATTAAGGATATTTTGCAGTACATCATTTTTAAAAGTAGAGTCAAAGATAGTTCTTTTTGTTCTTCAGTTTTTAAAACTAAAAATACAATTTAAAAAGTCCGGTTTAGAAAAAAAGCAGCAATAGGTTTTAGTCTCGGGATTTTGAGAAGAGTCAAAATTTAACAACTAATTGAAAAATCTTGTTTTTAAATTCTTGTTTTTTTTTGCCTTTTATCCTAAAATTTAGTATTTATTTTTCATAATTTTGACTTAAATCTTAGAATATTGACTTTTTGTGTCAAAATTTCAACTTTTTATCTCAAACATTGCCTTTGTAGACTTTTTATCTTAGACTTTTGTCGTCTTAAAATTTTGACCTTAAATGAGAAAGTTTGTACTTTTTTCACATAAACTTAAACTGATTTCTTAAACTTAAGAAGTTTCATCTCAGAATCTTGTCTTTTTGTCTCAGAATTTTGTCTTTGTTTCTCAAAATGTTCACCTTTTATATTAAAATATTGACCTTTTATTGAAAAGTTTGAAACCATTCTCACCTTAAAGTTTCATTTTCATCCTCACATTAGAGTAAAAGCTTTTGATGTCTCAATCGTTTGATATATATTTTTGTCATGTTTGTGAAAGTTACTGTACATTTGGAAAACTTCACTGAAGTTTGATTTGAAGAAAATCGTGAATCGAATTGAAATCACCGTATCTGCCAGAAAAATCGCAATTAGATTTTTTTCTAAAACTGTTCAGCCCTAGTTTAGACAGGTTAAAGAAATATTACATATTTAGGAAATGTTTTGTATTTGGGTCAATGACGTGACGTCCCTTTTTTTGTGTCCGAGTGCAATATTTCCTTCCATCATGAATTGAGTATTTCATCACATGTATTTCTCTATTCTATGAAACCTGTGTTATTTGAACACATCTTTAAACTATTAAAATATAACATGTTTTTTTGTGTTTTGGTTCCTCAAACCCCCAAAATGTCAGGTGGTGCAACCGTCCTGACAAGTATCCACAGTAATTAAACTCTAAAAATTGAATGTCAGTTATTGTAAATGGAAATTAAAAACACAGTGGCATTATTTTATGCTTGAACCTTTCTAAATAAAACATTCTTTGCAAATAAAAAGAATTTTAAAGCTGTTGAGAAATGTAAAAAACTTTTGTCCCGTAATTTTCACCTTGTCAAATGTCAGGGTGGTGCAACCGTAACATTAGACTTTTATTTTAAAGTGAAGAGAATAAAACAGGAAACAGGAAACTGCATCAGCCAGAGGAGCCCAAATGACATTTGTGACCAAGTGGAAAAGTTTGTAGATTTCTCTGAAATACTGATAAAAAAGGTTTTTTCACTTCATTGGTGACTGGAACAATTTCCATGTCAGGTGGAACAACCAATGTAATAATGTGAAATGTTATTTTAACATCAAATTATTTATCTTATTCACAAATAAAAGAAATGAAACACACAAAATAAAAATGTATGAGTCACTACAGACACTTGCCAATAATTTCACACAGAAAAAATAACAGGAACATATAAATATATCTTTTTGTCATTGACCCATTTATCATAATTAATAACAAGTGCAACAGTTTTTTTTTGGGCTCATGCTTCATTTATTGACATTTTATTGCACAAATAAGTTTCTCATGACGGTGACGTGTTCTGACCAAAGATGAACTCTGCACAAAGCAGAGAGAGCAGTGAACCGTCGGCTCAGGAAAGTCCCAGTAACCTGGTGTTAACCCGCTTCCATCTTGACCTACTGTGTTGGATTAAGCCGAGTTTCTCTCGCTCTTGGAGGCAGGTGAAGGGGAGGAGCTTCCCTCTGCGTGTCCCCTCCCTCCCTCCCTCCCTCCCTCCTGGTGAGCGTACCCTTCAGCAGGAATGCTCAAACATTCCTCAGTAGTTGCTCACACGTCAACAGCTCTTTCAAACTCCAGCTTTTCCCAGTGGGATGGTTCTTATCTGGGCTTTAGTTTCCTTTTTTGTCCATTCTGACGGCGACATTCGTTTGGTTTTCCCACATTTAAAAAAAACATGTAGATTTCTCATCCACTCCACTTTCTGACTTAATAGTTTCGTTTATCAAACCAAACATCATAAACTTGTTCTGTTACTTGTTTATTGTGATATATTCTAAAAAGAGCCACCTCATCACTGCGCGTAAACTCTATATTCTGTCAACAACAATGGCGTGGATTGAGATTCCTCAGACGCAGAGACAAAGAGCGACACTGTTTGACGCAGTGACACATGAGTGACACGGTGGTGTTGCCTTTTGACTAATTTGATCTGAATTAAAGACAGAAGCAAGAAAGAGAAGTCAGGGTTTTGTTTCCCTGTTTGGTCAGACAGAAAACAGCAACCTCAACTTTCTGCAGACTCGACAACGCCCCTGAACTTTTCACAGGATTTACTTCTCATTTAGAAGCAGTTCCATAAACCAGTGTTATATCTTAAAACTGCGCAGATTGTTATTAACTCTCACCATAAGATTTTGTGTTGTAGATGAAAAGGAAATAAGGTCTTCCAACTCCATGACTATTAATTTACAATTTACATAATCTTCGGAAATACTGCTGTAAACAAATGATTGTAGGTATTATTACTGGGTCAATGACAAAAAGAGGGTCAAAAAACGTATTTTTAAAAAGTTCTTTGAAAGTGGATAAAAACATATTTCTGAGAGAAGAATTGAGTTTTCTAACAGATTTCAGTAGTTGACCAACATTTAAAAGTTTTTAGGTTCATTATTTTTTAGTATTTTTAATTTGAGCACCCAAAAATGTCAGGTGGTGCAACCAAATATATGAAAATATATTTATATGTTCCTGTTATTTTTTCTGTGTGAAATTATTGGCAAGTATCTCTCAAGTGTCTGTAGTGACTCATACGTTTTAATTTTGTGTGTTTCATTTCTTTTATTTGTGAATAAGATAAATAATTTGATGTTAAAATAACATTTCACATTATTACATTGGTTGTACCACCTGACATGGAAATTGTTCCAGTCACCAATGAAGTGAAAAAACCTTTTTTATCAGTATTTCAGAGAAATCTACAAACTTTTCCACTTGGTCACAAATGTCATTTGGGCTCCTCTGGCTGATGCAGTTTCCTGTTTCCTGTTTTATTCTCTTCACTTTAAAATAAAAGTCTAATGTTACGGTTGCACCACCCTGACATTTGACAAGGTGAAAATTACGGGACAAAAGTTTTTTACATTTCTCAACAGCTTTAAAATTCTTT
>RPOG01002024.1:43905-90762 GCA_008086565.1 Thalassoma bifasciatum
AATTACGGGACAAAAGTTTTTTACATTTCTCAACAGCTTTAAAATTCTTTTTATTTGCAAAGAATGTTTTATTTAAAAAGGTTCAAGCATAAAATAATGCCACTGTGTTTTTAATTTCCATTTACAATAACTGACATTCAATTTTTAGAGTTTAATTACTGTGGATACTTGTCAGGACGGTTGCACCACCTGACATTTTGGGGGTTTGAGGAACCAAAACACAAAAAAACATGTTATATTTTAATAGTTTAAAGATGTGTTCAAATAACACAGGTTTCATAGAATAAAGAAATACATGTGATGAAATACTCAATTCATGATGGAAGGAAATATTGCACTCAGACACAAAAAGACCAGCCCCCCCCTGCTGTGACTCTACCATTGAGCTCTGACCTCAGTTGAACTTCTGCGTGTATGTAAACATGGTCAGTGCTTCAGGATTTGCTGTAACTCAGGACCTTAAATAACCCTCAGTCGACGTTACTCACAGATTCTGAGACATTCTGATGTTGTTTCATTATAAATATAAACTCAGTGTTTTGTTTCACTGATGTGAGTCTGCATGGATTAATGAAACTGTAATGATGAAGCGAAGAGTTGGGTGAGGATGTAAAGACTCTGAGGGGAGACGGTGCAGACTGGTTTTGGCTCACCTCTGTTTAATGAACTTCTTCTCTCTGTGTGTGTTTGGGCAGCGGTCTTCGCGGCCCTGAATAGGAGCCTTTGTGGTCTCTAATTAGTTAGTGACGGTGAGTCCTCCTCCAGGAGAACAGATGCCCTCTGCACAGTGTCAGATTTCAGCGCCTGCTCTAAGCTTTTAAGAAGAGCTAAAGTCATTATGTAGGAGGGAGGAAAGGCTGGTTCTGACTCCACGTCCAAATCCACAACAGTCTGACCTGAACCATTTATCGTTTTTTTAATCGAAATCGTGATCATGTGATCGCAAAACCTGCGATTTTTTTCCTGCTGTTTCACACACACCTGTCTTTAGTGTGAGACTGTTGGGAAAAAATCTCTTTTTTCCTTGAGATTGTTGTTGATTTATTTTATTTAACTTGACACAATTAAGGATATTTTGCGATACATCATTTTTAAAAGTTAAGAGCCAAAGATAGCTCTTTCTGTTCTTCAGTTTTTAAAACTAAAAAAACAATTTAAAAAGTCCAGTTTAGAAAAAACAGGACAAGGTTTTAGACTCTAGATTTTGAGAAACGTCAAAATTTAACAACTAATTGAAAAATCTTATTTTTAAATTGTTGTTTTTTTGCCTTTTCTCCTAAAATTTTGTATTTATTGCTTATAATTTCGACTTTTTGTGTCCAAATTTCAACTTTTTATCTCAAACATTGCCTTTGTTACAAAATGTAGACTTTTTATCTTAGACTTGTCATCTTAAAATTTTGACCTTGAATTAGAAAGTTTGTACTTTTTTCACATAAACTTAAACTGATTTCTTAAACTTAAGAAGTTTTATCTCAAAATCTTGACTTTTTGTCTCAGAATTTTGTCTTTATTTCTCAAAATTTCCACTTTTTATATTAAAATATTGACCTTTTATTGAAAAGTTTGAAGCCATTCTTTCCTTCAGTTTTCATTTTCATCCTCACATTAGAGGAAAAGCTTTTGATGTTTCAATGGTTTGATGTAATTTTCTGTCAAGTTTGTAAATGTTTCTGTACATTGTGAAAATTTCACTAAAGTTTTATTTAAAAAAAAAATTGTGAATCCAATTGGAATCGCTGTATCAGCCAGAAAAATCGCAATTAGATCTTTTTCTAAAATCATTCAGCCCTAGTCTGAGCATCGTATGGTGCAGTGAAGAAAAAGAGCTTCATCTGATCCCGTTAAACCGTCGCAATGCTTTGATAAGTTGCCACATTTTGAGAATACATCAGAGCTCTGGTACTTCACACAAAGGTGTGACAAAAACAAAACGTCCCGTGTGATTAGAGTCAGTGAACGCAGCAGCAGCAGCAGCAGCAGCATCATCCTTCAGGAGGAGAACACATGACATGATGAGGCTAAATGATATTCAGAGGCCGCGTTAAAATTCATTAAGTCTGCTGTCGCCCGCAGTTTGTTTTGCATTCTTGTGCTGGATGTTGACACAACAGAGAGAAGAGCTTCGCCGTGTTCTTGTTTCTTTTCCTCCAGCAGCATCAGAGCTGCACTCAAGTCTGTTTCTCTCAGGTCCAGTCTCTGCCCAAACATTCAAGGAGCTGCACAGTTAGACTGAACCATCCCCAAAATAATCTAACTGCAATTATTTTACACTATATTGCAATTTTGAATTTTTTTGCGATCATTTCTAGGTCCCCCATCTTATGTTTTTAAACAAACACATTATAGGAAATGAACACTGACATCAGTAATGACAACAAACGTGACATTAGGGCTGAACAGTTTTAGAGAAAAATCTTATTGTGATTTTATTTGCAGATATCGCAATTTCAATTCGATTCACGATTTTCTTGAAATCAAACTTTAGTGAAGTTTTCACAATGTACGGAAACATTTACAAACTTGACAGAAAATTACATCAAACCATTGAAACATCAAAAGCTTTTACTCTAATGTGAGGATGAAAATGAAAACTGAAGGTGAGAATTGTTTCCAACTTTGAGATAAAAGGTCAATATTTTAATATGAAAAGTGGAAATTTTGAGAAATAAAGACAAAATTCTGAGACAAAAAAATCAATAACTGTCAGATTTAAGAAATCAATTTAACATTATGTGGAAAAAGTCCAAACTTTCTCATTTAAGGTCAAAATTTTAAGATGACAAAAGTCTATGTTGTGATATAAAGGCAATGTTTGAGATTTAAAGTTGAAATTTGGATATAAAAAGTAAAAATTCTAAGACTTAAGTCAAAATTTTACAACATAAATACAAAATTATAGGATTTAAAAATAAGATTTTTAGATAAATAGTCGAACTTTGACTTCTATCAAAACTCAGTCTAACACTTATTATTGTTATTTCTAAACCGGACTTCTCAAATTGTATTTTTAGTTATAAAAACTGAAGAACAGAAAGAGCTATCTTTGACTCTTAACTTTTAGAAATGATGTATCGCAAAATATCCTTAATTGTGTCAAGTTAAATAAAATACAAAACAACAAAAAACAAATTTCAACAATCCCATTTTCTTGCAACTTTTGGACCATTTGGTGCTTCTTTCAGACTATTTTTCAAGTTTTATCCAAACTGTGTTGCCACTTTTTGCTGTTTTTGAATCAGAATCAGAATCAGCTTTATTGCCAAGTATCTTCAAGAAGCATACGAGGAATTTGACTTCGGTTTCAACTTTGCTTTCTTTGTAAAAAAAACCCCAAACATGTATGAATCAACACGTCACTTTTTCCACCATTTTTGTTCCCGTCTGACTATTATTGTAAGTTTTCTCCCAATTTTCTGGCCAAATTTTGTTGCTCTTTATCCAATCTAGTCACATTTCGCTTTATTATGCCACTTCTCGATATTTTCGATCCCTTCTGTCGATTATTTTTCAAGTTTTCTTCCAAGTTTTCACCAATTTTTGTTGCTGTTTCTCCATTTCAATCATTTTTCACTCTTTCTCTGCCACTTTTGGATATTTCTTTCCCTCCTTCTGACTATTTCGAAAGTCTAATCCAAACTTTCTCTCATTTTTTTTTGGTGCCTTTGACTATGTTTATCAATTTTGCTGATTTTTGTCGCTTTTTTCCACCATTTTTGTTCCTTTCTGCCTATTTTTCAAGTTTCTCCTGTTTTATTTTTGCCAAATTGTGTCCATTTAATCACTTTTTAATCTCTTTCTTTGCAACTTTTTAATCAATTTTTGGCTCCTTGTGACTATTTTTTAAGTTTTATCCCAACTTTCTTGACTTTTTTCATTACCTCAGGCCATTTTGCTTTACCAATTTTTGCTGATTTTTGTCGCTTTTTTCCACCATTTCTGCTCTTTTATGCCTATTTTTCAAGTTTCTCCTGTTTTATTCTTGCCAAATTGTGTCCATTTAATCACTTTTCACTCTTTCTTTGCAACTTTTTAATCAATTTTTGGCTCCTTGTGACTATTTTTTAAGTTTTATCCCAACTTTCTTGACATTTTTCATTACTTCAGGCCATTTTGTTTCCAATTTTTGCTGATTTTTGTCTCTTTTTTCCACCATTTTTGCTCCTCTGCCTATTTTTCAAGTTTTCTCCCATTTTTGTTGCCAAATTTTGTTACTACTTGTCCATTTAATCACTTTTCACTCTTTCTTTGCAACTTTCGAATCAATTTTTGGCTCCTTTTGACTATTTTTTTTTTTTATCCCAACTTTCTTGACGTTTTTTTTAACCAATTTTTGCTAATTTCTGTCCATTTTCTTACCATTTTTGCACTCTTTTACCTATTACCCATGTATTCTCCCATTTTTGCTGCTGTTTTGTGTTGCCTTTTAGCGAATCGTGCTACCTTAGATTAATTTAATTTCTTTTTATTGCTTCAGCATTTTCTGTCTGTGAGTGCAGCTTTACAAGCTACATGTTTTCATCTTGACAGGATGGTGCATCAGAATAAGCTCAGTGCAGCTTTGATTTATTATAAATGTCAGTGATGTGTAGAAAAAGCTGAGAAAAACACAACAACGTTTTGGGGAACTTTATAAAATCCCCCTGGACATAATTTTTCCACCAAAAAGGAGGAACATGTCTTGTTGACTTTCTGTCCATTCTCTGTATTTTTGGTGCACTGTTCCTTTAATAGGTTGGCACACATTTTGTTGTGCCCCCCCTCCTTAATCCCCTCTCCTGTTCTGATGCTTATAGAGCAGCTCAGTCTTCCACTAACCAGCATGTGGCTCCTCTGAACTGGCTGAGCCTCACACCAGTTTTTCTGCTGCAGGGAGCGATGGGATCACGCTCCAGTGCACACGGCTGAACACGGCTGAACACGGCTGAACACGGCTGCACTCGCTGCTCGTGTTTAAGCTCGTTCCACCGCTTTTATTATCTTTGTATGTGAATTTAAAGCTGGGAATAATCCTTACATATGTTGAAATTACATATATGTGGACATTTTGTCTTCATTTTCGAGCGTGCTTTCAGAAATCTGAAGCAGATTGTGGAGTTTTCTGTTTCTGTTTTCTGGGGATTTTTCTGTTCTACACCAGAGTTACTCAACCAAAGAGACAAACTGTTAAAAACTACCTGTACAAAAGAAACAAACTAAGTGGTAGAAAGAGGCAAAAACAGCAAAGAGTAGCAGTAACACTGAGTTTGAGATGGTAAAAACTGCCAACAAAGCAACAAAATTCGGCGTTTAAATTGGGATAAAACCTGGAAATACTCACAAAAAACCTGAATATCTTTTGCCTCTTGTACCTTCTGAAAAACATGACTAAATCATCTCATAATGACTTTTTATAACAAAATATGGATTCTTCCTAATAATTTTGACTTTAATATCTCAAAATTTGGGTTCTTCTGTAATTATTTTGTTTTTTTAAGCACAAAACTGGACTTTTTATCTAAAAAAATTGACTTTTCCAACAAAATTTTCACTAAATCTAAAATATTGACATTATTTTTTGAAAATTTGGGTACCTCTATTTTATTTAACTGTGATTTTTGGCTCAAAATTTGACTTTTTCTTTTGTAAAAACCTGTACAAAAGAAACAAACTAAGTGGTAGAAAGAGGCAAAAACAGCAAAGAGTAGCAGTAACACTGAGTTTGAGGTGGTAAAAACTGCCAACAAAGCAACAAAAATTGGCGTTTAAATTGGGATGAAACCTGGAAATACTCAAAAAAAAGGTCCAAAAGTGGCAAAAAAGAGTGAAAAGTGACTTAAATGGCCAATTAGAAGCAAAAGCTAGTTACAAAAATGTTGGAGGAAGCTGTATAATGCAGAAAGAAGCAAAAATAGTAGAAAACAGTGACAAATATAAACCAAAATGGCAAGAAAGTTGGGAATTAACTTGGAAAATAGTTCGTTTGTCACAGAAAATTGTTTTCCTCCCAATTTTCTTGCCAATTTTTGCTGCTATTTGACCATTTTTGCTACCTTAAACTTTTTGTATTGCTCTTTCTTGTTGGTTTTGCCATTCTTCTAGAGCATAAAACATTTCTGAATAAAATGTACGTGGTATTCTGACACATTTGAGATTAAATTCATATTCCACCGTCTAAGATTGCAGCAGGACATGTTGCAATTTTATCTAATTTGTGATTAATTGTCCGGCTATGATAGAAAATTCACAGGAGGAATTGATTGACAAGTGGAATCAACAAAGGCATTGGTATCAATAATGCTCCATAAATTCCTATCCAAATTCAAAACTTTCCATGCAGACAGTTAATTTTGTTTTGCATTGAATAATTATATTAACTTTTTTGTCTTCATCACATGGGAGGAAGATGCAAAATCTATTATGTGGTGATAGTAGAGTGGAAAACATCCAGTGTGGTTTCTTGTCTTTGCTCCAAATTAAGATTGTGTCCAGTTTTATGTGCATTTACTGTAAAATCAAACTTGTACCTTATCAAAATTATAATCTACGCAGCGTTTATTTCTAAGATTCTGCTCTGAAATCCTCCACACGTGTCTGAATGTTGCTGAAGCAGCGTGTTTGTATAACATACATGTTTTATAAGGTATAAAAGAAAACCATGTGCTGTGGATGTGCCCTGATTGTAAAGTGGGTGGAAGTATCTGTGGGCTGATGCTTCGATCTGGGTCAGATTTCAAAACGTTGAACCGACCACGACACGGAGGAGTCGTCTGTTTCTGATCTGTGACCAAGAATCAGTTACATATGGAAACACGTAGATACTTATATCTTCTTCATGATTCGTTTATCGTAAAAACTGAGCTTCATTTCCACCACGGGAGCACAGAAGGGAATCCCTCTGTTTGCTTTTTTGCACCGTGAGGTTGTTTTATGCAGTTGTGAAGTGGCTCTAAGGGAAGAGAAGAGGGTCATAAACAGCAAACAGAAACTCTGAGAAATCTTGAAGGTTTCTGCACAGCTCAGCTTCGGCGTCTTCTCTGGAATGTAGGAAGTAAGCCACTCTGTAATTACCCATGGGCCCACCTCCCCCGGCCTCTCCCGGCGCCTGATTGGTCGGAGGAGAAGCGGAGACCTTGGTGGTGGCCGGTGGCCGACGCCCACTTCTTCCTTCGCCGAAGCAAGAATCTGTGCCAGGCGCTGGAAAAGCTCCGAGGCTGGAGCGAAGAAGGGAAGAGAGAATAGTTGTGGTAGTGACTGAAAAGAACGATCCGTTCCAGCAGCCCCCCCCAACCCCCACAACCCCCTGTTTCTGCACACACACATTAACACACACACACACACACACACACAACCCAAGAAGGCCTTTCCTCTCAGGGTGTCTGTGCTGGTTTTTGTAGGGCAAAAAATCAGGATGGCACATTCTTTACATCCATCCATGCATGTAATCCCTGAAAGCAAGTGTGTGTGTGTGTGTGTGTGTGTGTGTGTGTGTGTATATACATGTGTGTGTGTGTGTGCATGACTGTATTTGTCTGAGAAGAGCCTGAGAAAGATGTGAGTGTTATAAGGTTCATTTGAACAAAGAGAAGCTGCAGTCAAGATGTTCAAACACTTTCTCCCTTTGATTTTGATCCAATATCTGAGTTTGATACTTTACGCTGATAAAACAAAGAATAAAAACATCAAGATTTAGATTTTTTCAATAAGGGCTGAAAGATTTCCAAAAATAATCTAATTCTAAATCTATTATTTTTTTTGTATTGCTGTTAAAATTTATGGTGTGATTGTTTTGAGATTCCCCATCTTATGTCTTTTTACACAAGTACAGTTTTAGAAATAAATATTGACATTTATTACAGCATGACAACAAACCCTTTGACTTCTTTTTGCCCATTTTAGTCACTTTTTCTCATTTTTATTTTACAATTTTGTTCATGTTTGCTATATTCTGGCTATTTTCCAAGTCTTTTCCCAATTTTCTTGCCAATTTTAGTCACATTTCATTCCTTTTTTGCTACTTTCATACATTTTCTGCTACTTTCTGACTGTTTTCTACGTTCCCTCCCAATTTTCCTGCTAATTTTTGCTTCTTTTTGCCTATTTTAATCACTTTTAATCATTTTATTTTGACACTGTAGTACATTTTTGCTACTTGCTGATTATTTGCTGAGTGACCTCCCAATTTTATGGACTACTTGTTTCCCAAATTTAGTCACTTTTAATCCCTT
Organism: Thalassoma bifasciatum; assembly: GCA_008086565.1. Taxonomy (NCBI): domain Eukaryota; kingdom Metazoa; phylum Chordata; class Actinopteri; order Labriformes; family Labridae; genus Thalassoma; species Thalassoma bifasciatum. The sequence continues at coordinate 52,113 of RPOG01002024.1, forward strand.
ATTTTTGTCACATTTATACATATTTGCAATTTTTGCCCAATTTTCTTGCCAATTTTAGTCACTTTTCATCCCTTTTTTGCTACTTTCATACATTTTCTGCTATTTTCTGGCTATTTTCCAAGTCACGTCCCAATTTTCGTGCCAATTTTTGTCACTGATCTTCCCTTTTGCCACTTTTACAATTTTTTTTGACTATTTTCCAAGTTTCTTCCCAATTATTTTTCTCAATTTCTGCTACTTTTTGCCTATTTTAATCACTTTTAATCATTTTATTTTGACACTGTAGTACATTTTTACTACTTGCTGACTATTTGCCGAGTAACCTCCTAATTTTCTTGACAATTTTCCCGCTTGTTGCCCAAATTTAGTCACTTTAAAACCCTTTTTTGCCTAATTTAGTACATATTTCCTACTTTGTCCAAGTTTATATCCAATTTTCTCGCCAATTTTTGCCTCTTTTTGTCCATTTAAATCACTTTTAATCCCTTGTATGCTACTTTGGATCATCTTAAGCCATTTTCAGACTATTTTCCAAGATTCCTCCCAATTTTCTTGCCAATTTTTTGCTACTTCTTGAGCTATTCAGTCACATTTCATCCTTTTTTTTGCTCACTTTCAAACATTTTCTGGTACTTTCTGACTTTCGTTCCAAGTCTCCTCCCAATTTTGTTGCCAATTTTTTCCTACTTTTTGCCTTTTTAGTCACTTTTCAACCCTTTTTTTTCTCATTTACACATATTTTCTGCTTTCGTACTTTGTACGAGTTTATACCCAATTTTCTTGCCAAATTTTGCTGCTTTTTGTCTATTTAAGTCACTTTTGATCTCTTAAATTCCACTTAGGAACATTATTTTTTGCAACTTTTTGAATGCTTTCCAAGATTCCTCCCAGTATTTTTCCCATTTTTGCTACTTCTTGAGCTATTCAGTCTCGTTTCATCCCTTTTTTGCTCACTTTCAAACATTTTCTGGTACTTTCTGACTTTTGTTCCAAGTTTCCTCCCAATTCTGTTGACAATTTTTCTTGGCTTTTTGTCACTTTTCACTTCTTTATTGCCACTTCTGGATCTTTTTTTCACAACTTTCCGTCTATTTTCCAAATTTCCTCCCAATTTTCTTGCCAACTTTTGCTGCTTTTTGACCGTTTTGCCACCTTAAATGTGTTTTTATTGCTCCTTCATGATGTTTTTGCCATAATTCAAGAGCATGAAACATCTACTGCAAAAAAAAGTATGTGGTATTCAGAGCTGGTGAAACCGTGATCATATTTTCACTGATTTTTAATGAAATGTTTTTACAGTTTCATGGGAGAAAAACCCTTAAATGTTCTGGATAGTTTGAGTGTGAGTGGGAGTTTCTCTGTGGACACATTTGCTGGTTTGTTGATGAGGGTTTGGCTGCAGGAGGAGTTTTTTCGAACATATATCACTGAACAATATGGAGGAATGTTGCTGCTGTGCAAACACTCGAAAACATGATACTGATTAAAGAGGAGGAGAGCAGAGAGGAGTACAAAGTAGAGGAACTGCTCTCAGCATGAGGAGTGTAATCACTCTGCCCACACACACACACACACACACACACACACTGACTTCTGTTTGTCTACACCCATCACCATCCAGTCTGGATATCTTCAGGGATTTTCTGCACCAGTCAAACAGGCTTAGACTTTAAACGTCTCTTAAACAGCTTCCACACTTCACTCCTCTACAGTTTTATACAAGGGTCAATGACGTGACGTCCCCTTTTTTTGTGTCTGAGTGCAATATTTCCTTCCATCATGAATTGAGTATTTCATCACATGTATTTCTTTATTCTATGAAACCTGTGTTATTTGAACACATCTTTAAACTATTAAAATATAACATGTTTTTTTGTGTTTTGGTTCCTCAAACCCCCAAAATGTCAGGTGGTGCAAGGCAGGTGGTAATGAAAACCAAAAATCCTGTGTCTCTGAATATTGGAATATAAGATAACACAGCTCATTGAATATTTATCTCAAAACTTTGACTATTAACTTAGAGTTTTGTTTATATTACCTGAATATCTTTTACCTCTTGTACCTTCTGAAAAACATGACTAAATCATCTCATAATGACTTTTTATAACAAAATATGGATTCTTCCTAATAATTTTGACTTTAATATCTCAAAATTTGGGTTCTTCTGTAATTACTTTGTTTTTTTAAGCACAAAACTGGACTTTTTATCTCAAAAAATTGACTTTTCCAACAAAATTTTGACTAAATCTAAAATATTGACATTATTTTTTGAAAATTTGGGTACCTCTATTTTATTTAACTGTGATTTTTGGCTCAAAATTTGACTTTTTCTTCCAGAATTTTAACTTAATCAAATATTTTTGACTTCTTTATCTTAAAATTTTGACATTTCTGAAAACCTTGACTCAACTATCTCTCAATTTGAGTTCTTCTGTCCCAACAGCTCAAAATTTGACGTTTTATTCCAAGATTTTGTTGTTTTGCAGAATTTCGAATTCATCTTGGCTTTCTGACTTAATTATCTTTAAAATTTAAACTTTTCTCGAACACCTTGACTAAATTATCTAAAAATTAAGGTTTCTCTCTCATATATTTGGTTTTCTTTTTGCTCAAAATTTGAGTTTTTATCTCAAAAATTGATTTTTTTTTTCCTACAGAATTTTGACCGCCTAAAATTTTGAATTTTAACAGCTCAAAATTTGGGCTCTTCTGTCTCAACTTTGATTTTCCTTAGCTCAAAATTTGACTGAAAATTGACTTTTTTTCTGTAGAATTTTGACTTTGTCCAATATTTTTTACTTCATTATCCCTAAATGTGGGTTCTTTTGTCCTAACTTCAGTTTTTTAGCACAAAATTTTTACTTTTTATCTCAAAATTTAACTTAAAACGGGCAAAAAAAAATTCCTAACACTGGTCACAACCATGACGAAAAAAGAGGGCTACTCCTGTATATGTGCAGTTGGTCTGTAAAAGTTAATTTTCCCTTCAGTGTTTTTCTGTTTTCTGTTCGTGGCTCTTTGTAAAAATGATCCGTTTGTTAAATGTTTCTGTTTCTTCTCTTTCAGGAGTTTGCTGCTCTAACTAAAGAGGTGAACGTGTGCAGGGAGCAGCTTCTGGAGAAGGAGGAGGAGATCGCAGAGCTGAAGGCTGAGAGGAACAACACACGGGTTCGTAGAAAGCTCTGCCACACACACACACACACACACACACACGCTGCAGTGAACTCACTTGTACAGTTCGTGACCTCCAGGATACGGCGCTGTTGTGGAAAGTTTAATTGCTCTCCACGTCAGATTCCTCTGTTTGTGTTTGGGGTATGAATGGTTGTCATAACACGGGCAGACGGATTACTCTCCATCTCATAATCCCAACCTTTGTCACAAGTTCTGGGCGTCTCAAAACAGGGAAATATGTCGAGCAGCGAGGAAACATTTTTATTACAGACGACTGTTTGTCCCGATACCTCCACCTGCCTCTGATTATGACCCGTTTCCTCCTGCACCGTACACGCTTAGAACATGCTTAGTTTTTTGTTGCCTGTAACTGTAACACCAAATAATGCTGTAGCTGCATTTGGACAAAGTGCAATTTTAAGGGCCTTTGATATCGTATTAAAGATGACACACCAATAAGATGAAAGAGCAGGACATGACCAAAACATGTGAGTTAAATTAGCAGGGGTATCATGACATCTGTCACATCTCTCATTTATACCTGGATATATTTTTGAAAGTTTTGCTTTGGAGAAATGAGCTCGATGTAGTAGTTTGAATTGTATAATATTCAGTTTTGCACAGGAAGTACTATTGTTTACTCTTTGTTGAGCAAAGTTCCAGCAGTCCTCCTCTATGAACTCCCCCATTTCACTCTCCCAGTCCGCCTTAATCTTTGCAAGAGATGTATTTCTAAGAGAGGATATGCAGTTGTATAACTTAGAAATCAGACCTTTTGAAACAAGGGGGATCAAAAACATGTCATCCAAACCCACAGATAAAGGTCTATTTGGGAAGTTAGGATCATGATTTTGAAGAAAATGACGGAGCTGTAAGTACCGGAAAAGACTGGATGACGGGAAACCGAATTTCTGAGATAAACCTTCAAAGTTTGCAAACAAATCATTCCTCCGTGATTTTTAACGCCGTCTTTTCTCTGCAGCTGCTGTTGGAGCACCTGGAGTGCCTGGTGTCTCGCCACGAGCGCAGTCTGAGGATGACGGTGGTGAAGCGGCAGGCTCAGTCTCCAGCGGGGGTGTCCAGTGAGGTGGAGGTCCTCAAAGCCCTAAAGTCACTTTTCGAACACCACAAAGCCCTCGATGAAAAGGTAAAGAGCGTCTGAAGGGATGTAAAGACATGATATGATGTTTCAGGTTTGTTTGAATTCGTTCTTCCTGTTTCAGGTGAGGGAGCGACTACGTGTTGCCTTGGAAAGATGCAGCGCGTTGGAGGAACAACTTGCTATCTCGCACAAAGAAGTAAGTCCACGTAATTTATAGTCCAAGTAAAAAGAATCGAAATGGTTAAGAATTTTCTTCCCCCTGAACATGCTTAATTTTGCAACAAAATTTGCCTACACTTACACAAGAATGCAAAAAATTATGACTTTCATCACAAAACAACACTCACTAGCGCCCCCTTTTGACTTAAAATTGTGCACCCACCAACTTTCACCTACATGCATGAAATTTTTTGAGCATGTTTATCATGACAAAACCTACGAAAAAGTCTCAGGGGTGATATAGAAATTTTGAACCTGAAGTTCAGAAATTTGAGTTAAACATCTAATTTTGACCATTTAAAGTGAATGTAGTTGAATGAGCTAGTCTCAGAGCTTTTATCAGATCATCTTCAAAACACAGACGTGCATACTGGACAAATCGGAGATTGGAAGTTGGAGAGACTTAAACAAGAGCTAGAGGCTAAAACACAAGAAAAAGGCTAAAACATAGGCTAAAGGCGAAAAAAACAGGCTAAAAGTGAAAATACAAGCTAAAGGCTTACAAATGGGCTAGAGGCTATAACATGATCTAAAGTCTAAAACAGCAGCTAAGAGTAAAAAAAAGGCCAGAGGTTCAAACAAGACCTACAGTCTAAAACAAGAGATAAAGGCTAAAACAAAAGCTAAAGGCTAAAACAAGAGCTAAAGGCTAAAACAAGAGCTAAAGGCTAAAACAGTAGCTAAAGACTTAAACAAGAAGAAAAGGCGTCAACAGCAGCTGAAGGCAAAAACAAGGGCTAAAGGTGAAAATACAAGCTAAAGGCTTACACATGAGCCAAAGGCTAAACATAGGCCAGAGGCTAAAATACAATTTAAAAGCTAAAACAAGAGCTAATAGCGAAAACAAGAGCTTAAAGGCCAAAATCCAAATTTAAGGCTTAAACAGGAGCTAAAGTCTAAAACACAAAGAAAAGTCTAAAATGGGAGCTAAAGGTGAAAACACAAGCTAAAGGCTAAAACAAGAGCTAAATTCTAAAACAAGAGCTAGAGGCTCAAACAAAAGCTAAAGGCTAAAACAAGAGCTAAAGGCTAAAACAAGAGCTAAAGGCCAAAAAAAGAGCTAAAGGCTAAAACAAGAGCTAAAGGCTTAAACAGAAGCTAAAGTCTAAAACAGGAGCTAAAGGCTAAAACAAGAGCTAAAGGCTTAAACAGAAGCTAAAGTCTAAAACAAGAGCTAGAGGCTAAAACAGAAGCTAAAGGTTAAAACAAGAGCTAAAGGCTAAAACAGAAGCTAAAGTCTAAAACAGGAGCTAAAGGCTAAAACAGGAGCTAAAGGCTAAAACAGGAGCTAGAGGCTAAAACACGAGCTTAAGGCTAAAACAGGAGCTGGAGGCTAAAACAAAAGCTAAAGGCTAAAACAAGAGCTAAAGGCTTAAACAAGAGCTAAAGGCCAAAAAAAGAGCTAAAGGCTAAAACAAGAGCTAAAGGCTAAAACAGAAGCTAAAGTCTAAAACAGGAGCTAAAGGCTAAAACAGGAGCTAGAGGCTAAAACACGAGCTTAAGGCTAAAACAGGGGCCAAAGGCTAAAATACAATTTAAAAGCTAAAACAAGAGCTGAAGGCTAAAATACAAGGAAAAGTCTAAAACAGGAGCCAAAGGCGAAAACAGGAGCCAAAGGCGAAAACAGGAGCTAAAGGCTAAACCAGTCTCTAATGTGTTTGTGTTAATGTTGATTCCTGTCCACATGCAGCAGTTATTCTGCAGTGATCTGTTCAAACCTGAGAGTCTGTCACTAAAATGAAGAGCCAGGTTACGTTTGCTCTGCTTGGTGAGGTTGGAGTTGGTAGATGAGACCTGGTAGGACACAACCAGGATTCACTAACGTTACACTTTACATTTCCTCACATTCTTTTTCAGCTTCTTGGTTTGTTAGAATTAGAAATTTTTTAACCACAGTCGTGTGTCCGGCCTCCTCCTACAGTCACTCTGGATCAGTGATTCCCAACCTGTGGTCCGTGGCCCCCTGGTGGGCCGCGAAGGTATAGCAAGTGGGCCGCGAAATCATTTCCAAACAAGTATTTTATTGGAGTGTAATTATATAAAAATACAAGGTACAAATAGAAAAATTAAGATACAAATACAAATAATAACGTTCAAAATGTTTAACTCGGTTAAGTTTTAAAGGAAATTAAAACAGTTCTGATTTTAATATATGAAAAAAGTCCCCTAAGAAGGCATGTTATTCCTCTATAGATAGCATGACCTGAAAAATAACAACAACCTGAAATGTCATTGAAAAAAAATGTAATAAAGCCCAGGTTTTCAAAAATTGTCAAAACTGTAACCAGAGTGCTGAGGCCGAAATGTAACGAAAAAGCATAAAGTAAAACCCAAAATATAATAATTGTACCAGAATGTAATAAGTTGTCATAATTTGGGCAAAAAGTTACTACGTTTCAGCTTAACGTCTATTTCATTATCTACCAGATATCACATTTTGGGTTTTATTACATTTTTTTAAATTAAATTTTGGGTCATTGTTACAAATGGGGTTAAAAAAAACCTGTACATAGCGGTATGTATTGGGTTGGAGGTGGGCCTCAAACATTTTTGAGCTTTAAAAGTGGGCCCTGATTTGGAAAAGGTTGGGAACCACTGCTCTAGATTCTTTTTAAAGGAATTAAAAGTGGAATTAATTGACTTTTAGGTATTGAATTGCCTCTTGAAGTTGTAGGAGGCTGTAGGAGGAATGTTTGGCTCTTTTTGATTCTTATCTCATGTTTTTTTTTTCCCACAGTCAGATAAAAGTTGCTACACCTTTATCTGGAATGAGATAAGGAAACTAACTCTTAGCGTTTTAAAAGCGGATGTGACGTGAGCAGCAGAGCATTCACTAACTAACTCTAAAGGAAAAAAAAAAAAAAAAGAAAAACCGCCTCATGGCTCTTTAATTCACATGTTCACATACATGCAGAGAGTCTTCAGTCCACTGTGGCTTGAATAGGATTAAGATTGACAAAAGGCCCAGAGGATCTTTGAGGAGTGTCCTAGATTTCCTCTCTGCTTCATGCTGCAGTCATCTTTTGTTCCTGGGAATACGCCTGGGACCACACACACACACACACACACACACACACACACACACATGAGTATGTCAAATCAAGCACTTGCCACTCTGCTTTTATTAGTAACCTCACTTTCCAAGGCCGGGCTTTTTTTTTTTTTTNAATAACATTTCACATTATTACATTGGTTGTACCACCTGACATGGAAATTGTTCCAGTCACCAATGAAGTGAAAAAACCTTTTTTATCAGTATTTCAGAGAAATCTACAAACTTTTCCACTTGGTCACAAATGTCATTTGGGCTCCTCTGGCTGATGCAGTTTCCAGTTTCCTGTTTTATTCTCTTCACTTTAAAATAAAAGTCTAATGTTACGGTTGCACCACCCTGACATTTGACAAGGTGAAAATTACGGGACAAAAGTTTTTTACATTTCTCAACAGCTTTAAAATTCTTTTTATTTGCAAAGAATGTTTTATTTAAAAAGGTTCAAGCATAAAATAATGCCACTGTATTTTTAATTTCCATTTACAATAACTGACATTCAATTTTTAGAGTTTAATTACTGTGGATACTTGTCAGGACGGTTGCACCACCTGACATTTTGGGGGTTTGAGGAACCAAAACACAAAAAAACATGTTATATTTTAATAGTTTAAAGATGTGTTCAAATAACACAGGTTTCATAGAATAAAGAAATACATGTGATGAAATACTCAATTCATGATGGAAGGAAATATTGCACTCGGACACAAAAAAGGGGACGTCACCTCATTGACCCATAAATAAATAAATCCTGGGGGTCCCAAAACACCAGCGCATGTTAAATTAAGGGTTGTGACTCAAAAATGTTCAAACAAACAAAAAGTAGCAGAAACAGAGAGAGGGAAAGTTGAGTTGGCAATTGCTCAGTTTAACTTTGTAACTCCAGTTTCTCATGAAGCTGTGGATGCGTTTGTATTATTCTATGATACATTTGTCAGTATTATTAGTTGTAGGTAAGATAAGACACAGAAGCAATCTGGGTAAATGCAAGTTACAACCACAGAGCGACAAAACAATTAAAAAACAAATACAGCAAATAATTCTTGTCTGTATCAGCTGAAAATGTCCTGAAAGTGATTTTAGTTAAAAAGTGGGAACCCTGAAACAGTGATTATTGTCCAGTGATTTGTTGACAGTTTTCTTCTGGAAGAACCAATAAAATTTTCTGCTCGTTGTTCTCCAAAGCCTGAGCTGAAACCCTTTAATGTATTGTTTCTCCACAACTCAAAGGTTTGTGGTTTACTCTCATGTTAAGGATCAAAAGAAACCACATTTAAGGGACTGGATTCTGAGGATTTGGTGTTAAAAGTTTTCATTATTGAAGATCAGTATTAAAGTTGGCAGCTTTGTGAATCTAATCAGTTCATGTTTGAAGCATGGTTTTGTTTTTGAATTCTTTTTCTGATTTACTTCCTCCATCAAACAGAGCTGCTTTCACACTAGGGGTGGGGGAAAAAATCGATTCTTAGATGCATCGCGATTCGGGGGTGGACGAATCTGAATCGATTCACAAATGTCTAAATTCCGATTATTTAAATGTTAAATAACGTAAAATAGACGGAACGAAACATGAGGAACCACATCACACGTTTCCACCCGAAGGATTTAGTTAAAGTTTGAGGTCCAACTTATTTGTGCCTAAGTTCTTTGTTTCCCAAAGTATGAAAGTGAGAATTGTTGTGCTGCTGGTACAGAATTCAACATCTTATTTTTAACAAAGGGCAGCCTGTTTATGTTATTATTGTTCACTAACATTACTATTGTTGAGCTGTTGGTACAAAAGTATACATTTTGCTTGAAACTAAGAGCAGCCTTTTCATTGTTATTTATTTTTACTTAAGTCTTAAAGCACTTTTGCTGAGCTGCCAAAACAGATTTATATGTTAAATTTTTTTATTAGTAGTGCTGTTGTTTATTTTGTCTGAATGCTATATTGCACATAAAAAGCAGATTTAGTTTACATTTTTTTCTTGAATATGTGAATAAAAACACATATTCATGTTTGTGATTTAAAAATGTTTTAAAAGCCAAGGATGATGCTACTTTTTGTTTTTCACAATACAGTTGCAACTTTCTACACATTTCCACTGGTTAGATAAAGGACAGTGGAAATAATCTCAATACATTGTTTCTCATTATAACTGTTTTTAAAAACACCAAGAGGTGAGTAGTTACACAGTGAGACAAAAAAAATGTTGTAGACAAAACACAATTGATAATCGTTTTAAAATCGAATCGTAGCCCCCTGAATCGTACGGAAGAGGATTAGGGCCACTGAGAAAAAAAAAAAATCTAAAAAAAAAAAAAAAAAGTCAGAATTCTGAGAAAAAAGTCAGAATTCTGAGATTAAAGTCAGAACCCTGACTTTTTTCTCAGAATTCTGACTTTTTTTTGTGGAATTTTTAAATCTAAAAAAAAAAAAAGTCAAAATTCTGAGAAAAAAGTCAGAATTCTGAGAAAAAAGTCAGAATTCTGACTTTTTTTTGTGGAATTTTTAAATCTAAAAAAAAAAAAAAAGTCAAAATTCTGAGAAAAAAGTCAANTTTGTGGAATTTTTAAATCTAAAAAAAAAAAAAAAAGTCAAAATTCTGAGACAAAAGTCAGAATTCTGAGAAAAAAGTCAGAATTCTGAGGAAAAAGTTAGAGTTCTGAGAAAAAAGTCAGAATTCTGAGAAAAAAGTCAGAATTCTGACTTTTTTTTTTTTTCGAATTTTTTTTTTCTTAGTGGCCCTAATCCTCTTCCGTAGAATCGTAATCGTAATCGAATCGTGAGATGCTTGAAGATTCCCACCCCTATTTCACACACAAAATAATCTGTTCCTGGAAAATGTTGGATGTCTTTAATTTTCTCCTCAGGGGTCAGAGAGTTCATCGCTGATTTCTACCTTTTTGTATCTGATGTGAAGTGACTCCTGTTTTTGTTGATTCGTACGCAGCGGTCCTCGGACGGTTCCCTGAGCCAGGAGGAGGAGTCGGGGCTGGGGTTCGGTAAAGTCGGCGAGCTGCAGGACGTGGTGGACCGTCAGACGGCCGATCTGGGTCAGATGAAGGAGCGAATGGCTGCCATGGCGTCACGCATCAACGAGCTGGAGGAGGATCTGGACACGGCCAGGAAGGACCTCATCAAGTCTGAGGACATGAACACGCGGTTACAAAGAGACCTGAGAGAGGTGAGGAGGACGGCACACACTCCTGCTTGGCTCTTTGTTTGTTAATAATAATAATAATAATAATAATAAATTTTATTTGTATAGCGCTTTTCCAAACTCAAAGACACTTTACAATTTAAAAGCAATACATAAATACATACATCAATTAAAACAATTAGGTTTATTTGCAAATGTGAGAGACTTAATAACCTTCCAGGTGTTTCATTGGTTCCTCAGATGTGTCTGGTTGATGAAATACTCTGAGTCCTTGAGCTGGTTTCAAAATAAAAGCCCCAACATTGTGTTTTCTTGATGGTCACCTCAAATGATATTTCATATAATGAACATATTCAGACAACATACTTCTGGATGTTATGATGGAAATAAAAGTGTAAATGCTTCATAATTTTGTCAGTTAATGCAAACATGTTAGAAATTATGACAAATAGAGCAGTGGATAAATTTAAATTGATTTAAAGTGATTTTTGTCCAAATAGAAGCTGAGGCTGGACGGTCGCCCCATGTGATGTTTTGACACTTCAGAGCAGAAAAATGAGCAAAAACTAAAATGTTCAGAGAAGTTAGAGTGGTTTTTCGTATATGGGGAAGGTGTAAGACAAACATATTGTCTTTATTTCAACTGAATTTTTCCATTAGACAGAAAAAGTAGGCATCACATCATTGACCTATATATTAATTCCTTATTTTTTTATTTTAAAAAGGATGAAATCAGAGAAAATCTGTTGATCTTCTCTAATGATTTATAGCTTTTAAACATAATTCAGGTACATCAGCTTTATGGAACTTCTTGGTATCCCTTGGGTTAAGATCCATGACCTTTAAAAGTGTCTTTTTGTGTGTTTGTCTTAGTCGATGGCTCAGAAAGAAGACATGGAGGAGAGGATCACCACTCTGGAGAAACGCTACCTGGCAGCTCAGCGCGAGGCTACCTCAGTCCACGACCTGAACGACAAGCTGGAGAACGAAGTGGCCAACAAGGATTCTCTCTTCAGACAAGTACGACTCTCTCTCACTCCTTCATTAAAACCTTCCGTCCAAATTAAGACGATAACTTTTATTTCTTACAACAGACTTGTGCCTTTCTTTCTAAAGCGTTTTCTTCTATTTTGGAAACTCTGGGGTGAGCAATAATGTTGTGGATGTGCAATTTAGTTTGCTGATTTGGTCACATAATTTATGAGTTACATCTCCTTTAGCTGGCACCTCAATACAGCTGAAGGATTTGCAAAACAGTCTACCGTAATTGCGATTATTTTTCCCTTTATTGCAGTTGCGATTTATTGGAATAAATAACTTGAACAAAGCAGGAAAAATTCGGATTCATGTGGAAAATTTGATTTTGAAAGAAATGTCAGGCACCTGAAAGTCACTTTTAAATCTTTCTTTTTGATACTTGTGGACTTTTTTTTTACTACTTCCTGATGATTTTCTAATTTTTTCCTTCATTTTCAACCTTTCTCACAAATTGATGATGAAAAATGATAGATCAGGGGTTCCCTAAGTGGGGGTCACGAGGCGCTGTAGGGGGGGTCATTAAGAATAAATATATATCTTGTGTGAACGTGGAGGATGATCTCTGAGTGTCCGTCTCCAAAATTAAACCCAGAATGAACTTGCTGTGCTCCACACATAGTGCTCATCCATTTCATTAGTGAGATAAACACTGAAACATATATCCCAAAAAGTTAACTTGCACTGCAACAATGTTCACGTTTACTCAGAGCTACAGTTTATGATTATTACTTAAACTGAATTATTCTTGTTCTAATGTGGAAATGAAAGTATTGAACCAAAATTGAGTTTGCACACGACTGCAACAATGTTCGTTCACAAATTACAGAGAAATAACTTTGACATATTCCGCTTTTATTTCATATTAAACTGTTACATGTAAAATTATAACATGGTTTTCAGGCTGTTGTTCTTTTCTGTGTTGTCATAATGTCCATGTTTGGATACCCTTATTACTGCATGTGTCCTATGCACATGTTTTTTTATGCTTCAGTCACCTCTAGAGATAGTGGGGGTCACTAGTCTCTGCCACCTTTGTTTTGGGGGTCACGGGCTGAAAAGTTTGGGAACCCCTGTGATAGATGATAATGTAGAGTTACTCTTTTCATGTTTGTTTCCTTTTTTTACAGCTGATATTGTCGATAATCTTATGAATTGTAATGAATACTTAAAAATAAGCCTCGACTAATTTTTCAGATATTCTTTTGGGAGTTAATCTAGCACGTATGTATTTTTTCTTTTCTTTTGCTCTGTTTTGATTTGGAAACTGCACAAAATACAACTTTTGCACTGATTATTGTAACTGAAATGAAAATATTCATTCATATCGACTCTGAGAGGCTGAGGCCTGGTAGATTCTGCAGTTTTGTGCCTGTTTCCAGTTTTGTTAATGAATTCCTGCTGTTTTCTCAGAGGCAGCAGCTCAGCAGGCTCAGGCTTTTTTCTTTGCATGAACTCGCTCAGATGGAGACGTCTCCCTCTTCTTTTTCTCACGGGTTTTGTCTCTTTGTGTCAGTGTGAATGCTCTCGTCCTGACTTCCTGCTCACCCCACCCTCACACATCCCCTCGGTCTGTCTCCCTTTGTCCCCCTCCCTCACTAACGGGGGTTTATTCCTCTCTCTCTCTCTCACCTTGTGGAGCTCGGAGCGAACCCCAAGGCCAGGATGTAGCTCAGACACGTCTTCACCTTTCAGGCTCTAATGTCTGTTTGCTTTTGCTTTGTTTGTCGTAGACCGAGGACAGAAACCGGCAGCTCCAGGAGAAACTGGAACTGGCCGAGCAGAAGCTGCAGCAAACCATCCGTAAGGCCGAGACGCTGCCTGAGGTGGAGGCCGAGCTGGCGCAGAGGGTCGCAGCTCTCACCAAGGTACCAACACACGCTCAAACTAACACAAAACTTGAGCAGAATCACTTCCTCTGGGTGTGAAAATGAATGAAGCCAAACTCAGAGTCGACTCGTTTCCTTTACGTCTGCAGAGCCACAGAAGCTGCTGAGGAAACTGATGTTTATGTTACTTCAAATATCCACACTGAGCTATTTTTAGACATCAGCTTCATGTTTTTATCCATTTATAGTTCCAGTCTTTGTCTTAGAGTACACACACACACACTTACACACACACTGCTGCAGTTCAACACCTTATTTGTATTGGATCTGGCTCACGCTGCATGTCTGAATTATAACTTCATTCTTGTTCCCATCAGAAACCATTTCCTTCATTTTTTTGCAGGGATGAAATTTGCTCATGTTACAGTTTATCTGCAGCCGAAAAGAAAACATGAAGACACAAGAAAGAAATTTAACCCTTGATCCTGATCACCAGTGTCTCAATCTTGTCTGATCTTGGCGTTTATTAAAGTATTGTTTAGTTTATAATGATAATAATAAATTGCTTTTCAAAAACTCAAAGTCGCTTTACATCGAAAAGTTAAAAAGAACAAACAGATAAAACAATATTTTACATGGTAAAAATAAAAACAGTGCAGGTTAAAAACAATTTTAAAAATAGGAAAATGGACAGAAGAAAATGAGTAAACAGGATGAACTAGGAGTGATGAGTTTCTATGGAGTTGAAAGCGGAACAGGTGAGTTTTTAATCTGGTTTTGAAGGTGGTGAGGTCAGCGGAGTCCCGGATTTGTTGTGGTAGTGAGTTCCAAAGAGAGGGGGCAGCAACAGAGAAGGCTCTGTCCCCCCAGGTTCGGTGCTTGGTCCTAGGGACAGTGAGGAGGTTTGCAACTGAGGAGCAGAGGGGACGGAGAGGGGTGTAGGGGTGGAGCATGTTTGTAAGGTATGAGGGGGCCTGGTTATGGAGGGCTTTGTAAGTAAGAAGAAGGATTTTGAATTTAATGCGGCACGGGATGGGGAGCCAGTGCAGGTTGTAAAGGATGGGGGTGATGTGTTCATGGGTGTGAGTGAGGAGGCGGGCGGTGGAGTTCTGGATATACTGAAGTTTATTGAGGAGGGTGGATGGTGAACCGTAGATGATGCTGTTACAGTAATCGATGCGTGAGGTAATGAAGGCGTGGATGAGGGTTTCAGCTGCGGGGAAGGAGAGAGATGGGCGAAGGCGGGCAATATTTTTTAGGTGGTGGAAAGTTAGTTATTGTTTTTATGTGGTGGTTGAAGTGGAGGGAACTGTCAAAGATGACTCCGTGGTTACAGCAGTGGGGAGAGGGTGACAGGGTGGTGTTATTGAAGGTGAGGTGGAAATCTTTTACTGAGGAGGTGACGGATTGTGGACCTATGATGAGGATGTCGGTTTTAAAGCTGTTTAGTTTGAGGAAGTTTGATTCTAACCAGGAGCTCATATCGGAAAGGCAGTTGGAGAGGGTGGAGTGGATCTGAGGACTGATGGAGTTGGTGGATATGTACAGTTGAATATCGTCTGCGTAACAATGGACAGAGACCGTGGTGGTGGATAATCTGACCGAGGGGGAGGAGGTACAGGATGAAAAGGAGAGGACCAAGCACCGAGCCCTGAGGGACACCTTGGGACAGGGGGGCAGTTTATATTCATAATCTGTCAATCACAATAGCTCATTGAAAAAAAATGCTGCCAGATGCTAAAAGGTGATTGTAAATAAGACTTTATTTGCATTTATGCAAAAAATAAAAAACAGTAAAGGGATTCAAGTGTTTTTAAAAGTAAGTTAAAAGGACAGAGCACTGAAAACAGGTCATTTGTGGCGACTGCACTTTGTCTCAAATTTAATAAATTTCTTAAACATTGCTAATAGTTCAACAAGTATCACTGATTTAATAAACATTTAAAGAAGGACAGGCTTATAGACTAAGATTAAACCTATTATTCACAGTTTTGATATCTCAAAGTGTCTCATACATTACAGTAATAATAAGTAAAAATTTTTAGGAAAAGTCAAAGTGTAATATAGGAAGTCCAATTCTAAGATAACAAAGTTAAATTTTGAGATAATTTCTCAAAGCAATGAGATATATATTTAACATTTTGAGCATTAAATAAAAATAGCAAAAGTTATGATGTCACCAGATATTGAGTCAAATTTTTGGGTGAAGTCAAAATTATACAAAAATTATCAAAGTTTTGAGCGTGAAACTCAGGGTCATGAGATTTACAGTCAAATTTTGAGATTATCAAAATCCTAAAAAGTCCAAGTTATGGGAAAATAAGTCAAAATCTTTAGGTACTAAGAACAAAATTCTAGTAAAAATTTGAGTTAAAAGTCCAAAACATGAGAAAAATAGTTGAGAATTTGAACATATAAAAGAATGTTTGGCTAAAAAGTTGAAGTTATGAGATAAATACTCAAATGTTTGGATTAAAGTCAAAATTCTGAGCTAAAAAGTCATTTATGAGATAAAAAAGTCAACATTTTGAGGTATTGACTTTATTATTATTAATATTTATAAACCTGTGACTCTTAAACTGTTTATTAAATTACTGATACTTGATGAACTATTGGTAATGTTTAAGAAATAAATTGATTTTCAGACAAATTACAGTCGCCACAAATTACCTGTTTTGACCCCTTTATTGTTTTTTTTAAAACTTTTTATGGACATTCTGACTTTATGATCTCATTACTTGGACTTAAAATTTTGAGATTAAAGTCCAAATGATGAGAAGAAAAGTTGAAGCTTTGACTTTATCTCAAAATTCAACTTTTACCTCTTATTTTTGATGTTTTTGCAGGAAAAAAAATCTCAACAAAGCCACATTTTTCTTTTATACCTTTAACTGACATAATTTTAAATGGAATTAATAATCTTAGTTCATATTTGAACTCTCATTTTTTGTGATTTATTATTGTTAAAACATAAAATAAATAGGCTGGGACATCCTGACTGTTTTTGAATGAGCTGGATTGTGACTCCTCCTCCCAATTTTCTCCTCCATGTCATGATGTTGTTGTTGTCATGGTAACGTTGTCATTAAATGTCTCTCTCTGTCTGTTTTCCTGCCATGCTCTGTTTTTTGTGTGACCTTCACGCTGCCTGTTTCATCGCCGCGTTAAACCCGTAGTGTGTTCTGTGTGGCTCTAAAGACGATAAGACTCTGAAGCAGGTAGTTTTATTCACAGACACCAACCCAACGTCCTCCTGGAAACTAAAACGACCTCTGAAAACTCTGCCACTGAACTCCACCAGGCTCATGAAACAATACCAACGTTAACATCTCAGGAACTCTGGGGGAAAAAAAGAAGTTTCTTTTTAAATTCTCGAGGATTTCCTCTTCTTGCTTGGTTGAGTTCAGTGTCAGAGAAAAAAATCAGATTTCTGCAGAGTCCGAACCCTGACACGACTCGCTCTGTACGCCTGTGTTTGTTGCTTCATGTGCTGGTGAGCTTTCCGTTTTTGTTTGGTTTCTAACACAAACAGGAAGTGCCAGCTGATTTGCTCAAAGACCTGTGGAGACCCCTGCCCGTTATAGTCTGCAAAAACTGGAACAGAATGTTTCTCTCATAAATAAGAGCCAACGAGCTGCTGCTGATGACGACTTCAATCTGATTCAGTTTCCTACACTGATAATTATTCACATTTACATCCTCTCATTGATTTCATTCTGGGAAGTTCTGCTTCTTTTACTCTTTAGTCTGTGGATCATTTTCCTTTTGCCTAATGCAGCATCAGTTTCCCCCTTTAGTTTTAATTTAGCACAAGTGTACGCTTGCTTTTAGAGCTCTTAATGTTGTCGCCTCCATCCTTTTGAAGGACTCAACACTAGGGCTGAACGGTTTTAGAAAAAGATCTAATTGCGATTTTTTACAGCGATTTCAATTCGATTCACGATTTTCTTTAAATCAAACTTTAGTGAAATTTTCACAATGTACAGAAACATTTACAAACTTGACAGAAAATTACATCAAACCATTGAAACATCAAAAGCTTCTACTCTAATGTGAGGATGAAAATGAAACCTGAAGGTAAGAATTGTTTCAAACTTTTCAATAAAAGGTCAATATTTTAATATGAAAAGTGGAAATTTTGAGAAATAAAGACAAAATTCTTAGAAAAAAAGTCAATAAACTTCCAGAGTTTAAGAAATCAATTTAACATTATGCGAAAAAAGTCCAAACTTTCTTATTTAAGGTCAAAATTTTAAGACGACAAAAGTCTAAGATAAAAAATCTGTTTTGAAATAAAGGCGATGTTTGAGATAAAAAGTCCAAATTCTAAGATCTAAGTCAAAATTATACGAAATGAATACAAAATTATAGGATAAAAGGCAAATTTTTCTTTTCTTTTCTTGTTTTTGTCACACCTTTGTGTGAAGTACCAGAGCTCTGATGTATTCTCAAAATGTTGCAACTTATCAAAGCATCGCGACGGTTTAACGAGCTTCAGATTAAGATCTTTTTCTTCACTGCACCATACAATGTTTAGACTAGGGCTGAATGATTTTAGAAAAAGATCTAATTGTGATTTTTCTGGCTGATATAGCGATTCCAATTGGATTCACCATTTTCTCTAAATCAAACTTTAGTGAAGTTTTCAGAATGTACAGAAACATTAACAAACTTGACAGAAAATTACATCAAACCATTGAAACATCAAAAGCTTTTCCTCTAATGTGAGGATGAAAATAAAAACAGAAGGTGAGAATTGTTTCTGACTTTGAGATAAAAGGTCAATATTTTAATATGAAAAGTGGAAATTTTGAGAAATAAAGACTAAATTCTTAGAAAAAAAGTCAATAAACTTCCAGAGTTTAAGAAATCTATTTAACATTATGTGAAAAAAGTCCAAACTTTCTCATTTAAGGTCAAAATTTTAAGATGACAAAAGTCTAAGATAAAAAATCTGTTTTGAAAGAAAGGCAATGTTTGAGATAAAAAGTTAAAATTCTAAGATCTAAGTCAAAATTATACGAAAATAAATACAAAATTATAGGATAAAAGGCAAATTTTTCTTTTCTTTTCTTGTTTTTGTCACACCTTTGTGTGAAGTACCAGAGCTCTGATGTATTCTCAAAATGTGGCAACTTATCAAAGCATCGCGACGGTTTAACGGGATCAGATTAAGCTCTTTTTCTTCACTGCACCATACGATGATCAGACTAGGGCTGAATGATTTTAGAAAAAGATCTAACTGCGATTTTTCTGGCTGATACAGCAATTTCAATTGGATTCACGATTTTCTCTAAATCATACTTTAGTGAAGTTTTCCGAATGTACAGTAAAATTTACATACTTGACAGAAAATTACATCAAACCAGTGAAACATCAAAAGCTTTTACTCTAATGTGAGGATGAAAATAAAAACAGAAGGTGAGAATTGTTTTGGACTTTTCAATAAAAGGTCAATATTTTAATATAAAAAGTGAAAATTTTGAGAAATAAAGACAAAATTCTGAGACAAAAAGTCAAGATTCTGAGATAAAACTTCTTAAGTTTAAGAAATCAGTTAAAGATTATGTGGGAAAAGTACAAACTTTCTCATTTAAGGTTAAAATTTTAAGATGACACAAGTCTAAGATAAAAAGTCTACATTTTGTAACAAAGGCAATGTTTGAGATAAAAAGTTGAAATTTAGACACAAAAAGTCAAATTCTAAGATTTAAGTCAAAATTATGAGAAATAAATACAAAATTTTAGGATAAATGGCAAAAAAACCCCAACAATTTAAAAATAAGATTTTTCAATTAGTTGTTAAATTTTGACTCTTCTCAAAATCCAGAGTCTAAAACCTATTCCTGCTTTTTCTAAACCGGACTTTTTAAATTGCATTTTTAGTTTTAAAAACTGAAGAACAGAAAGAGCTATCACTGACTCTTTATTTTTAAAAATGATGCATCGCAAAATATCCTTAATTGTGTCAAGTTAAATAAAATAAAATACAAAACAATTCAAAACAAAATTCAACAATCCCAAGGAAAAAAGGATTTTTCCAACAGTTTTACATTTAAGACACAGGTGTGTGTGAAACAGCTGATATAACAGATCCTGGGTCAGTCAGGAGCGAAAAAAAAAATCACAGCTTTAGCGATCACATGATCACGATGTTTGAAATTGCGATTTCGATCAGAAAAGGATAAATCGTTCAGCCCTAGTCAACACCAAAAAACTCAGAGTCCAAGTTCTTCTTCAGGATGGACGACAAACTCTCAGGGGAAAAGCAGATTCAGCTTTAGAGACTAATTCTACATTCTTGGTTTTATTTCAGCAGAAGTTGTTGAGTGTTTGTTTTTATTTCTCCCCCTTTTTCAGGCAGAGGAGCGTCATGGAAACGTGGAGGAGAGACTGAGGCAGATGGAGGCTCAGCTGGAGGAGAAGAACCAGGAGCTGCTCAGGGTGAGAGACCTGATCCTCATTTTAGGGACAGGAAGCACAAAAACAAACCGTCAAACACCAAGAATGCATCGATGAAGAAAACTTCACTGCTCATTCTTTGTTTTTGTTTTTATTCAACAACACAAAACAACAAACAGAACTTGACAACCACCTCATGGAGCATGAGGACAAATAGTTTTACAATAAAACAGAAGCGTGTTCAAAAACTGGCTGGACAAGAAAAAAAAAAAAGATGGGGTTGAAATTTGTGACTATCTTGAAATTTCAAGATAAGGTTTAATATTTCGAGATAAATTGTCACATTTAAGAGAAAGTCTGAACTTTGAGAAATGAATGTTGGAATTATGAGAGAAAACAAGTCAAATTTTTAAATAATAAACACAAAAGTAAGAGATAATAAGTCAGAATCCTGAGATAATAGGTTGAAATTTTGAGCTTAGATGTTAACGTTATTAGATGAAAAGTCAAATTTTGAGATAAAGTGAAAATCGAGAGAAAGGAAGTCAAAATGTTGAGCTTTAAAGTCGCAGTCATGAGATAAAAATCAAAGTTAATGGATACAAGGGAAAAAAGTCAAAATTATGAGATAAAGTTTAAATTTGAGGGGGATAAAAGTCCAAATTCAAAGTAAAAAAGTCATAGTGATTGGATAAAGGAGAAATTTGGAGATAAACAGGCAAAATTTGGGGGAAAAAGTCAGAATTCAGAGATAAAAAGTTGAGATTTTGAGCTTAAAAAAATAATTTTGAGCATAATTGTTAATGTTATGAGATAAAAGTGAAATCTTTGATATAAAGTCAAAGTCATGAGAAAGGAAGTCTAAATGTTGAGCTTTAAAGTTGCAGTTATGGAATAAAAATCAAAGTTATTAGATAAAAGTGAAAATTATAAGATTAAGTTGAAATCTGAGGGAGAAAGTCGAAATTTTAAGGTAAACAGTCAAAGTAGTGGGATAAAGGAGAAATTTTGGGATTAAAAAGTCAAATCTTTGAGAAAAAAGTCAAAGTTCTGAGATTAAAAAGTCAAATTTTGAGCCAAAAAATTAAAAAGTTAGAGCTAAAATGTTAATGGTATGAGATAAAGTCACAATTGTTAGAGAGGAAGTCAAAATTATCAGATAAATGTCAAAATTATAAGATGAAGTTGAAATTTGAGAAAAAAAGGTTTTATTTGTGTTAGAAATAGTCAAAGTTATGAGATAAAGAAGAAATTTAGTGATAAAAAGTCAAATTTTTTAGATAAATAGTCAAAGTTATGAGATTAAAAAAAATTATGAGACAAGGTATTAACTTTGAAGAAGTAATGTCAGAATTATGAGGGGAAAAAAGTCAGATTTAGAGATAAAAAGTTGAAACTTTGACTTTTTATTTCATAATTTTGAGGACTTCAGTAGCTGTAAATGTACAAATGGTTTTATCTGCTTCGTTTTGTTGCAGTTAGATTTTTATTTCAGACTGAAAGTTAAAAATACAGTTGTTTAAAATTGTGTGTGGTGTTTTAACTTTACAAAAACTGGTACTTTGTTAAAGATATATATATATCAGTATTTTTTTTTAATCAAAAACCAGACACTGGTGTAATTCCTCTGAAAATGTCCTGTTCCTGTTTGTTTAGGCGCGGCAGAGAGAGAAAATGAACGAGGAGCACAACAAGCGTCTGTCTGAGACGGTGGATAAACTTCTGTCCGAGTCCAACGAGAGGCTCCAGCTTCACCTCAAAGAGAGGATGTCGGCTCTGGAGGATAAGGTACACGAACGCACCAGTCTTTGAACGCACCAGTCTTTGAACGCACCAGTCTTTGAACGCACCAGTCTTTGAACGCACCAGTCTTTGAACGCACCAGTATTTCTCATCAGTGAGATTAGACGCAGAAAAGCAGAGTAACAATAAACGTTTGTTGTTCCTTCAGCACGTTTGTGTCTCATGTGACTCTCAGGAAGAGATCGAAGTGAAAAGTCACTGATTTGTTTTTATGTCTTCACAGAATTCGCTCATTCGAGAACTGGATCACACCAAGAAGCTGATCGAAGAGTCTCATCACGAGAAGGTAAAGAGTCTGTAACAAAAATAATCTAGGTGCAATTTATTCACCTATATTATTATTATGGGTTCCCCATCTTATGTGTTGGACATATCCATCGCTATTTTTTTATAATCTTGTTTTGAATAAGAAAAACACCAAACTAAAAAATAAAAACAAACAAAGAAACTCTGGTTGCATGTACTTCTAGAAAATTTGAATTCAAAAAATTGCCAAAAAGCAACAAAAATCAAGAAAAAAAACTAGAAATTAGTGAGAAAGGGGCAAAAATGATGAAGAAAGTAGAAAAAATCAGTGACAATTGGTAAAAAGGGAAAAAAGCAAAAAATATTGGCAACAAATATTGGGAGAAAACTCAGAAAATAGTCAGAAGGGAGCAAAAATGATTTTTTTAAAAAATGCCCAAGAAAGAGTGAAACACATTAAGAATAAACAAAGCAAACAGAAAATGGCAAGAAAGTTGCAATAAGACTTGAAAAATATTTAGAAAGAAGCAAAACGTGGTGTAAAAAAGGTGAAAAGAGTTTAAAATGGGCAAAAAGCAGTCATGGGTAGAAAAAATAAATGTAATTTTTGTTGTTGTGTCAATAGTTTCAGTGTCTGTTTCCTACTATGTGTTTTTAAAAAAACAAAACAAAAAAACAAATAGGTTTGGGGGCTTAGAAACAATGGCACAAAAACACGCAATTGCAATATAGGAAAAATTAACAGCAATTAGATTATTTGAACAAATTGTTCAGACCTATATAAGATCAATAAAAAAAGATATTTTAATCAGAAATGTCAAAATTCTGAAAATATTTGCTGCTTTCTGACCAAGTTTCCCCCCAATTTTTGCCTCTTTTAAACCATTTTTGCTTCCTTTTGACCATTTTTGAAACCTCAAACTTATTTCTTTTTCCACTTCTAGATGTTTTTGCCTCTTTTCAACACTTAGATTGTTTCTCTTGCAAATGTGGTGTTCAACAGTTTGTCTCTTTGGTTGAGTAACACTCGTGTAGAGCAGAAAACATCTACTGCAAAAGAATTGTATCTTGTTTTCTGACTCATTTGAGGTGAAAGAATCATATTGTGATTTAATCTAACTTGCAGTTAATTGCCCAGCTCTATAACAGACGCAGAGTCTGAATAAAGTGTGAGGGAGTGAGAAAGAGGGATTGACCTTTCGTCTGGTTATCTTACAAACTTAAACTTCGATTAAAAAAAGTTTTGTAAATTGAAGTCGACATTACTCACCTGCCTGGAAATCACTCTGCTTTTTTGAGAATCAGAACATGTTGGACTTTTTTATTTTTTATTTTTTTTGTAATTCTTTATTTTTTGACCAAAAAGATCATTTCTTTGACATACAATGAAACATTTCTTTTTCACAGTACTTTTCCAGTTTTTGATATATTACACATATGTAGAATTTTACACATCTTCTTCTATGACCTTTCTCACAAAGTTTTGTACACATTCATTATCTCTGTTAACATTCAAAATATTCATTTAACATCCACATATGTCTACGTCTCACACAAGAAACCAAACTAGGAACAAAAGAAACAAAAGGAGTTTACATTAAAATTGTGTCATTTGGGGGAGTAAAGGGGCACAAACCCTGGTGGAGTCATACAAAGTCTTCTCTTAATGGGGTAATAAATTCAAGCCACTTATTCCAAGTAAAATAAAATTCAACTTTTTTTTTTTTTTTTTAAATTCTTAAAATTTTACAAAGACCAAACCACTCAAGAAATAAAAAATAAACAAAAAAATAAAAAGGGGGACACAGAAATCAATTTCAGACGAATGATGGTCGTATTGGCGTGACAAACCTTATCCATCTTTCCCATCTATTCAAAAAAATTTCCTGTTTCAATCTCAAAGCAAAGGTAATCCTCTCCGTCTTAAACGTATCATAAATTATATCAATCCATTCTTCCACAGTAATGGCTTTTCTGCTCGCAGCACTTAGGATCTGAAATAAGTATTTGACATTATTGGAGACATTTTCTGATGTAATAGCACCTAAATATAACAACTCAAATTTAAACTGAATGTCCATCTGGAAAACACTCTGCAAAACTTTATGTACCTCCCGCCAAAATGGAACTAATGATGCACAGGACCAGAATATATGAAAATGATTTGCTTCATGTTGGACTTTTTAAAGACACTAATCTTTGTTCTGTGTCTGATTTCGAAGTTCTGATTATTTATCGTGTCACTTAATGATCTTCACAGGAGCAGCTCCTGATCCAGATCGAGACCATGAGGGCTGAAAGTGAACAGGGTCGAAGCAGGAGTAACTCTTTACTCCACGGGTGAGACACTTCGCCGTTTACGCTGCACACTTTGAACTTCTAAAATCCCTTCAGAGTTTTTAACCTTTGTGTTTCTCTGCAGACGCTCTCAGCTGGGCAGCACGCCAGATTTCAGGTATCCAGTCTCGGCCTCCTCCATGATGGACAGTAACTCTGACCACTACGGCAGCGCTCTGGTGCTGAGACGACCTCAAAAGGGACGCATGGCGGCGCTGCGGGACGAGCCGTCCAAGGTCAGCACGAAATCTGATGGACTGTTGGCGACAGGAAGTACTTTTGTGACACGGACATTAGAGTAGAGTTATTATAGGAGGCAACAAAACGAGGGGTGTAACGATTCAGTGAGTAAAGGGTCAATGACAAAAAGAGGGTCAAGAACGTATTTTTAAAAAGTTCTTTGAAAATGGATAAAAACATATTTCTGAGTGAAGAATTATGTTTTCTAACAGATTTCAGTCGTTGACCAACATTTCAAAGTTTTAGGTTCATTATTTTTTAGTATTTTTAATTTGAGCACCCAAAAATGTCAGGTGGTGCAACCAAATATATGAAAATATATTTATATGTTCCTGTTATTTTTTCTGTGTGAAATTATTATTCACCAGACCAGGTCATAAAAATGTCTGATTTTAAGTTTTTTAACGACAAAAATGAGGTGTAAATTGCTTGTAACAAGTCAAAAAAATCTGCCAATGGGATAAGACGAATTCACCCGGGAAGTTTCTTGAAATTAGAAAGATGTCTTAAAACAAGAATCTTTTATCTTATCCCATTGGCAGATTTTTTTTTTTACTTGTTACAAGCAATTGATGCCTCATTTTTCGGGTCAGATCGTTCTAAATGAACCAATATCGTCCTTGAATCGAATTGAATTGAACTGAATAGTTACACCCCTACAAAAAAAAAACCTGATGAGTGTCACCGTAAATGTTAAACATCTTGTCATCTTTTGGAAAACGTGATGAACTGTAAGAGTCTGGTGTTGTTTTCCTGTCACACTTTATTTTCTCTTCCCTCCTTCACCTGCTTCAGTCTGATGTTAAACTTCTCTCTGATCATTTCCTTCCTCTCCGTTTCTCTCTGTTTGCTTCCTCTTTGGACATCAGCGACATGTAAGTGAGCGAGTTGGCGATAACTCTGACTGTTCACGTGTATTTGTGTGTTTTTATTCCTGATGAAAACTCTTTCCTGGCTTTAATACTCTGCTGTCTGCTCTCTGAATCCGTCCCTCACTCTTCTGTCTCTGTTTCCCGTCTTAAACCTTCGTGGATGAATCCAGGTGCAGACTCTGAACGAGCAGGAGTGGGAGCGAATGCAGCAGGCCAACGTTCTGGCTAACGTGGCTCAGGCCTTCGAGAGCGACATGGACGCTTCGGACCTGGAAGAAGATCGAGAAACCATCTTCAGCTCGGTGGACCTGCTGTCCCCTGGTGGTCAGGCGGACGCTCAGACGCTCGCCTTAATGCTGCAGGAGCAACTGGACGCCATCAACAATGAAATAAGGTACCAGCACTTCCTGAATCCTTTAGGTCCTGAGCCCTCAGACGCCTACTTGGACTATTTAAACCCTCCTCCTGTGTCAGCTTTCTGTTACCTTCCCCGGTGCTAGTGGGTCGGTTTCAACCCGCGTCTTAAATAAGCTTTAAAATACACTAACAACAAAACATATGATCCAGTTTTTTTGTTATCTCTTGGTTACCTTGTAAGGCTTCCTTATCCATGAAAATATTGGGTTTCATATTTTTGGTGTGGGTCTCAGGGCCCAATGTTTAGCAGTATACCTCTTGATTTCAATAAAAAGCAGAAAAAATAACCTAAAGAGAATCCTATAAATAAACCAAAGGTTTTTGTGTTACCTGACTATTATTGAGGGGTATAGAACACATCTCTGAAATAAATTTGCTCTATTTATTTTTTCATTTTAAAATTAGCAACTATAGTGACATCTATGGTGTTAGGGTCAGTTTTGACTCATACATATATTTTTCAAAAAAATGCAAAAAACTTTAATATAAACACGTAGAAACACAGAACAGGTCATAAAACAAAATATTGATTTTTAAACTTGCATGTTTTTAGATGCATTGTGTGGCAAAAAGTGACACTTTTTGTGTGTTCTTTGCAGAGATACTTTTTGCATTGGAAACACAAATGAGTGTCTCCTGAAGCTCACATGATTGGGAGAGGAGGTGTCTGTCATTGTGATGTCTGACAGTGCACTTATGATTTCAATTTTGGCTCTAAATATTGGTTTATAATCTTATTTTTATAACCGGGTCAAAACCGACCATAACATTACAAGCAACAAAAGCAGCAGATGACCCGCCCCCTGGTGTCTGGCTGCAGTATAGGTCATAAGCCCCGCCCCCTGGTGTCTGGCTGCAGTATAGGTCATAAGCCCCGCCCCCTGGTGTCTGGCTGCTGTATAGGTCATAAGCCCCGCCTCCCCATGTATTCCAGATATGAGCCGGGAAAAATTATGATACCTCGTAGAAACGTTTCTCTCATCTTTACTCTAAGGTAGTATGATGATGTCATCTGGCTGCATGGTGTTCAGGTGTTTTTTTTCTGAGAAGTTAGTTTCTCATTAGTTATTGGACGTTAAAAACCGCGATATAAGTTTCGTTTTACGATAGTTGACAGCTGCCGTTCGTGAGTAGTTTTTATCGGGGATATAAGAAACTTCGGGAAAGAGCCAAAAGGAGACTAAACCTTCTGAAGAAGAAGAAATAAATATTTTTATTTCTCTTTTTTACTTGGCTCCACCGGAAATTCTCTACTGTGCAGACTCTGGCTGCACAATGGCGGCTAGAGAAACGGGGTTTTTTGGCTTCAAATAACGTAAAACGGTGACAAGTGGAAGCACACTGTCCATTCTATATACAGTCATTGGCGCCGACACAGTGATTCAGGTAACCGTTTCTTTTTTCTCCTCCTTCTTCTTCAGAATGATCCAGGAGGAGAAGGAGAGCACCGCCATCCGAGCGGAGGAGAT
Organism: Thalassoma bifasciatum; assembly: GCA_008086565.1. NCBI lineage: Eukaryota > Metazoa > Chordata > Actinopteri > Labriformes > Labridae > Thalassoma > Thalassoma bifasciatum. The sequence continues at coordinate 79,453 of RPOG01002024.1, forward strand.
CGAGTGCAGGGTGGGCAGCGGGGAAAGTTTAGGAGGACGTTTCCGGTCGATGAGCTCCATCCCTCCGTCGCTGTGTGCAGGATCCTCGCTGGGGGGCTCACCCCCCGGCTCCGGACACTCCACCCCCAGACGAGTCCCCCGCAGCCCCAACAGAGAACTGGATCGCATGGGGGTCATGACCTTGGTAACAACTCCATCACTTTTTCAGTTCCCGTTCAAGATAACTCAAATATACAGTTGTGCTCATAAGTGGGTGAAGACATTTATTAACGAACAACTGTGTTTACTCTTTTTAAATCATAATGACAACAGAAACTTTAAAATGACCCTGATCAAAAGTTTCATCCTGGTGATTTAGTCCTGATAACATGAACACAAGTCGACACAAATGATCTATTTGTTTGTAATCAGTGTGTGTGTATAAAAGCTCAGTGAGTTTCTGAGCTCCTGACAGACACTTGCATATTTCATCCAGTGCTGCACTGAGATTTCTGGATTCTGAGTCATGAAGAAAGAAAAAGAATTGTCAAAGTTTCTGCAGGAAAAGTGAATCCAACTGTATAAAAGAGGAAAGGGATATAAAAAGATATCCAAGGAACTGAGGATGCCAATAAGCAGAGTTCAAACTCTAATGAAGAAGTGGAAAATGAGGGATTCTGTTGAAACCAAACCACGGTCAGGTAGACCAACAAACATTTCAGCTACAACTGACAGGAAAATTGTTCTGGATGCAAAGAAAAACCCACAAATAACTTCAGCTGAAATACAGGACTCTCTGAAAGAATGTGGTCTGGCTGTTTCAAGATGTGNAAAAATTCAGAAAGTAGATAAAATGGTGAAAAAAATGACATAAAAACAGTGGAATGGGGTTAAAAAAAAGGCTAAAGTCAACAAAAAACAAGATAAAAGTTGGAAAATAGTCAGACGGTAACAACAAATGATCCACAAGTGGCAAAAAGAAGTGAAAAGCATCAAAAATGGGCCAAAGTCAACAAAAATGGCAAGAAAATGACGAAACAACCTGGAGAGACAAAAGGTTTCAAGATGCACAATAAGGAGGCACTTGAGGAAAACTGGGCTGAAGAAAGACATTTCTACACAAATGCCACAAAGTTTCCTGCTTACAATACGCCAAACAGCACAGAGACAAGCCTCAAAACTTCTGGAACAAAGTCATTCGGAGTGATGAGAGCAAAAGTGAACTTTATTTAACATTAGTTTGGGTGGTTGAGTGTTGTTCTTGATTAATTTTGTGATGCTACTTTTCTATAAAAAAAGAGTATTGGATTGAGTATTGGAGTATTGGACTCTCTGAAAGAATGTGGTCTGGCTGTTTCAAGATGCACAATAAGGAGGCACTTGAGGAAAAATGGGCCTCAAAGCTTCTGTTGTCATTATGATTTAAAAAGCGTAAACACTGTTGCTCGTTAATAAATGTCTTCGCCCAACCACTAACCATGAGTGAAAGAAAAGTTTTTTAATCATTTATATTCTCTGAAAAAAGAAGTCTTTCATTTTTGAGGTTTTTTTTTTTTGTCTTATAAAACTGAAGTCGTTCTTCTCTGTGTAATAATTTCTATGTTGCTGTTCTGTTTTCAGAAACTTTAACACGCTTCTTTCCTGTGTTGTAATGTGTTTATGCTGTTTCAGTGTGTGTGAGTGTGTGTGAGTGTGTGTGAGGTTTTAACCAAGTGTTTGTGTAACTGCCCCCCCTCTTCGTCCCCCTGTAGCACTATTGCTATGACCCCTACATGATCCAGAGCTCAGTCACTTACCTGCCTTATGGAGCTTCTGGCTTCAGCCCCCCCCCTCAGGCTTATAGCTGTGCTCCTTACCTCCAGGTACCAAACATCTCTGCTTTTTTTTTTTTTAACTTTCCTCTGGGTGGGTGCAGTCTGCCTCTTTCTCTTTAAACCCTGACGTCGTCTTTGGCCTCCAGAAATCAGAGGACCCCTCCCGGCAAAGTAGCTTCAAAACTCAAACATTTATGGGTCAATAACATGACGTCCCCTTTTTTGTGTCCGAGTGCAATATTTCCTTCCATCATGAATTGAGTATTTCATCACATGTATTTCTTTATTCTATGAAACCTGTGTTATTTGAACACATCTTTAAACTATTAAAATATAACATGTTTTTTTGTGTTTTGGTTCCTCAAACCCCCAAAATGTCAGGTGGTGCAACCGTCCTGACAAGTATCCACAGTAATTAAACTCTAAAAANCCTCTCCAACCTCAGAGTGTCAGCTCAGGAAAGGAAATGAGTGATTAGGTATTTTTCCTCCTCCAGGGGAAGAGAAACTCTAAGAAATGTAACAGGCTGATGGTTTATTTGCTCTGCTAATGCCAGACTGGTGAGGAATGCAGAAAGAAAAAAAAAGTTCCTGTTTTCAGGTGGAAAAAATGAGAGAAAGAGCCGAGGATCATAAATCCAGGTGTTACTTTCTGCCTCCACAAAGAGCTTAAAATAACAACCAGGCTTTAGATTTATGTTTCATCATCGTTCTATTTCTCCTTTTCTGTTTTATTCTTCCCTCTATTTGGTTCTTTTATCTTCCTAAGGCAGCTCCACCCGCTCCTCCTGACTCCACCTTCAGCCTGAATGTTTGCAGTGTTTCCAAAAAACTGTTCTGCTCTGTGTTTTTGTGTTTATCTCAAAAATTTGAGTCTTTTTTTTTTATTCAGAGTTTCACCTTTTATCTCAAAATACTTTGTTTTTTTTCTCATAATTTTGACTTTTTCTTACAATGTGGAATTTTTATTTCAATATTTCAACTTTAAATCTAAGAATTTTGACTTTTAATCTCAAATTTTCAACTGTTTATCCCAAAATTTGTAGTTTTTTTTGTCCCTCGAAGTTTTAACCTATTATTTAAAAATGCTGAGTTTTTTTGCCTCATAATTTTGACTCCATAACCTAACAACTTCTGATTTTTAATTCAAATTTTTGACCACTTATCACATTTTCTAACTTTTTTTCTTAACATTTTGAATTATTGACCCAAAAAAAAATCTCAACAAAGCCAAGTTTTCATTTTAGTTTTTCTAACTGGTAGAAACAGGCTTAAATAAAAAGAAAAAAAATATATGTATTCATCTACAAAAATATAAATAATACCTCAAAGTTGTATCTTAAGTTTGATTTGGGATTTTGGGAAGTTTTCACCTTTTATCTCAAAATACTTAGTTTTTTTTTTTCTCATAACTATGATATAATGATATAATATCTATATATGATATAATATCTAAATATTATGACTTTTTCTTACAATGTTGGATTTTTCTCCTCAAATTTTCAACTGTTTATCTCAAAATTTTGACTTTTAATCTCCAAATTTTTATTTTTTTCCTCCAAGTTCTAACCATTTTTATCATAATGCTGATTTTTTCCCCCCCCATAATTACAACTCCATCTTAAATTTTTGACTTTTTCTTTCAAAGTTGAATTTTTATTCTTAAGATTTCAACTATTGATCTTAGATTTTTGACTTTTAATCTCAAAATCTTGAGTTTTTTAGCCTTGTAATTATGACTTTCTGAAAACTTTGCCTTTTTCTTACAATGTTGATTTTTTTTTTTTTTTTTTTTTTTTTTTTTTTTTTTTTTTTTTTTTTTTTATTTTTTTTTTTTTTTTTTTTTTTTATTTCAACTTTTTATCTCAGATTTTGACCTTTATTCCCTAAATTCCTCAAAACTCTGAGTTGTTTTCTTATAATTTTGACTCTATTACCTTAAAACTTTTAATTTTGATTTCAAATTTTTGACCATTTATCCCATTTTTTTTTAACTTTATATCTTAAAAATTAGACTTAATGAGCCAAAAACGTCTCAAGAAAGTCAGGTTTTCATTTTAGTTTTTCTAACTGGTAGAAACAGGCTTAAATAAAAAGAAAAAAATGTATGTATTCATGTACAAAAATATAAATAATACCTCAAAGTTGTATCTTAAGTTTGACTTCTTCTTACAATGTTGAATTTTTCTCCCCAAAATTTCAACTGTTTATCTCAAAATTTTGACTTTTAATCTCCAAATTTTGAGTTTTTTTCCCCATAATTACAACTCCATCTTAAAATTTTGACTTTTTCTTACAATGTTGAATTTTTATTCTTAAGATTTCAACTGTTGATCTTAGATTTTTGACTTTTAATCTCAAAATGTTGAGTTTTTTAAGCCTTGTTATTATGACTTTCTGGAAAAATTGACTTTTTCTTACAATTTTGATTTTTTTAATTTAAAATTTCAACCTTTTTATCTCAGATTTTGACCTTTATTTCCTAAATTCCTCAAAACTCAGTTATTTTCTCATAATTTTGACTCTATTACCTTCAAACTTTTAATTTTGATTTCAAATTTTTGACTATTCATCCCATTTTTTTAACTTTATATCTAAAAAATTAGACTTAATGAACCAAAAAAATCTCAAGAAAGCCAATTTTTCATTTTAGTTTTTCTAACTGGTAGAAACAGGCTTAAATAAAAAGAAAAAAATGTATGTATTCATGTACAAAAATATAAATAATACCTCAAAGTTGTATCTGAAGTTTGACTTTTTCTTACAATGTTGAATTTTCTTCCTCAAATTTTCAAGTGTTTTTCTCAAAATTTTGACTTTTAATCTCAAAATTTTGAGTTTTTTTCCCCATAATTACAACTCCATCTTAAAATTTTGACTTTTTCTTACAATGTTGAAATTTTAATTCTTAAGATTTCAACTGTTGATCTTAGATTTTTTACTTTTAATCTCAAAATGTTAAGTTTTTTAGCCTTGTAAAAAAAAATTTTTTATTTTAAAATTTCAACACTTTATCCCAGATTTTGACCTTTATTCCCTAGATTCCTCAAAACTCTGAGTTATTTTCTCATAATTTTGACTCTATTACCTTCAAACTCTTAATTTTGATTTCAAATTTTTGACCATTTATCCCATTTTTTTAACTTTATATCTTAAAATTTAGACTTAATGAGCCAAAAAAATCTCAAGAAAGTGAAGTTTTCATTTTATTTTTTCTAACTGGTAGAAACAGGCTTAAATAAAAAAGAAAAAAATGTATGTATTCATGTACAAAAATATAAATAATACCTCAAAGTTGTATCTTAAGTTTGACTTTTTCTTACAATGTTGAATTTTTATTCTTAAGATTTCAACTGTTGATCTTAGATTTTTGACTTTTAATCTCAAAATGTTGAGTTTTTTAAGCCATGTTATTATGACTTTCTGAAAATTTTGACTTTTTCTTACAATGTTGATTTTTTTTTTTATTTTAAAATTTCAACTTTTTATCTCAGATTTTGACCTTTATTCCCTAAATTCCTCAAAACTCTGAGTTACTTTCTCATAATTTCGACTCTATTACCTTCAAACTTTTAATTTTGATTTCAAATTTTTGACCATTTATCCCATTTTTTTAACTTTATATCTTAAAAATTAGACTTAATGAGCCAAAAACATCTCAAGAAAGTCAAGTTTTCATTTTTATTTCTCTCGTAGAAATGGGCGACAGTAATAATGCCTCTGGACAGTCTTTAACAAAAAGAAAAAATGTATGTATTTTTGTGCACAAATATAAATATTGCCTCAAAATTTGTATCTAAAGTTAAATTTGGGTCATGATTAATTTAAATGTTGACACGTTGGTGTCAGTTTTGCAGACAGTTCACCGTCAAAACCAGGAGGAGAAAAGAGGAACTACTGTAAATCTGCAGTTTGTCTGTAAAAGTGCATTTCCACCTCCAGACTTTAGGTTTATATTTTATTATATCATAGTTGTATCTCTTTATTTCTGATTGATTAATGAAGATTTAGGCTTTTATTCCGCCCTTGGTTCTTTTATCTTCCCACCTTCAGCCTGGTTGTTTGCAGTGTTTCCAAAAACTGTTACTCTAATAATCTGTTTTTGTGTGTTTTTGTGTGTTTTTGAGCGTGTGTGTGTGTGTGAAAGTGTGTTTTTCTCTGCTGTCTCGCTCCGGTTTGTCCGTGCATGGCTCGTTTCCTCTGCCGGCGTCGTGTGCGTCTCACTAACTGCTTCTCTCCTCTCTCCTTTTTTGCCACGCTTCAGCCTAGTGACCTGCGAAAGCACCGCAGGAAGGTAAACTAGAGGCCTGCTTCACTTCGGCCTTTTCACTCTCGGCCTTTTTCATCCTCACTGTTTTCACTTTAATCACTCACAGAGATAATAATCACAAAAATCTCCACCTCATTTCACAGTCTCTGAAAACTCCTCCATTTCTCCAACACAGAGATGTTTCACTCGTTTTTAAAAGGCTCTTTTCTCTTATTTCTGCTTTTATTCATAAGCACATGTTTGGAAAGATTATTCACATTTTCCATTTTTCCTTTTTGTTACAAAATCTCTTGTAAAAGAGTCGACACGTACGACTCCAGGAAGTATTTATTTCCAGTGCCTCCCGCCCATCTTTCCTCTCCAATTCCACTAAAGAGCTCAACACCCACCATTAAAAAACAGAGACAACAGCTGAACGTCTCATGTTCATTCTAATCTTTTAAATGAATGATGAGAAACATAATAGAAATTCAACCTGAAGATTAACTTTTTAGTCACTTAAGTGTAAAGAATTTTGACTTTTTTAACTCAGGATTTTGACTTTCTATCTCAAAATTAACACTTTGTTTCTGATTTTGACTTTTTTTTTCCACAATGTTGAATTTTTATTTTCAAAATTTCAACTTTTTGTCGAAGGATTTTAATTTTTAATCTCAAAATTTTTCACTTTTTATCTACAAATATTAACTTTCTATCTCAAAATTTGTCTTACAAATGTCAACTTCTCTCCCAGGATTTTGACTTTATTGTAAAATTTTGACTTCTAATTATAATATCAAGTTATCTAAAACTTTCAACTTCTACAAGAATTTTGACTTCTCAAACTCACAAAATTAAAAGTTTGAGCTTTTTATCAGCTGGAAGTTTGCTGTGAATAATCAAATCACTGACTTTGAGTGTGAAATCTCACTTTTTTAGATTCTTTTGTAACACAGTTTTCTCCAAACTGAGGTTTTCACTACTTCGCTTTTAAGTTCTTAACTCTCTTTTCATGCTGGGTGAATTCTCCTTTTTTGAAAAGACTGTAAATCCTAACCTTAATAAAAGCTGCTGCACAGACAGAGCTACTCAAACTAAATAGTTATTATTATTATAATTAAGCTCGAGTCTATATTAATAAAAGAATCTGAGCGTTTAATCCGAAAGGCTTCATGATGCTTCTTTAGTCTCATCAGTTTAAAAATCCAGACTGAAACACCTTAAAAACGTGTCGTTCTTCTGTGTCACAGTCGGCTCAGGACGATAAAGCCACGATCAGATGTGAGACGTCGCCGCCCACCACTCCACGCTCCATGCGCCTGAACAGAGAGGCGGGCCACGCCGCCAGCCACGAGGACATCAGAGACATCCGAGGGTGAGACGGACAAAGAGTTTCTCTGCAGTGACCAGGAAAATGATTTTAGACTGAAAAAATAAACTTTCTGACTTATTGTAACGGCTGAGTGGAGATTAATAGATAAAACCCCCAATTTTTTGTGTAATTATTTATTAAAGGATGATTGTGAGCCATTTACAGACAGTTAGTCATGATTTTACAAAAGGTATAAAAGGTCGACAATGAAAGTCTGCAGCCAAACATCTTGACCGTCTTTCGACTTTATTCTCGTAGTAAAATAATTATTTTTGACTTTATTCTCGTAGTTAATTAATAAATTTTGACTTTATTCTCATAGTTAAATAATAAATTTAGACTTTAATCTCATAGTGAAATAATTCATTTTGACTTTATTCTGGTAGTAAAATCATTATTTTTGACTTAATTCTCGTTGTAAAATAATTATTTTTGACTTTATTCTCGTAGTAAAATAATTATTTTTAACTTTATTCTGGTAGTAAAATAATTATTTTTGACTTTATTCTGGTAGTAAAATAATTAATTTTAACTTAAATCTGGTTGTAAAATAATTATTTTTTAATTTGTTCTGGTTGTAAAATAATTATTTTGACTTTAATCTGGTAGTAAAATAATTATTTTTGACTTTATTCTGGTAGTAAAATAATTAATTTTGACTTTAATCTTGCTGTAAAATAATTGATTTCGAATTTAATCTCATAGAATAATAAATTTTGACTTTATTCTGGTTGTAAAATAATTATTTTCAACTTTTTTCTGGTAGTAAAACAAATATTTTTGACTTTCTGGTAGTTAAAATAATTATTTTGACTTTATTCTGGTTGTAAAATAATTATTTTGACTTTAATCTGGTCGTAAAATAATTATTTTTAACTTTATTCTGGTAGTAAAATAATTAATTTTGACTTTTATCTTGCTGTAAAATAATTGATTTCGAATTTTATCTCATAAAATGATAAATTTCGACTTTATTCTGGTGGTAAAATAATTATTTTCAACTTTTTTCTGGTAGTAAAACAAATATTTTTGACTTTCTGGTAGTTAAAATAATTATTTTTGACTTTAATCTGGTAGTAAAATAATTATTTTTTACTTTATTCTGGTAGTAAAATAATTAATTTAGACTTTAATCTTGTTGTAAAATGATTGATTTCAAATTCAATCTAGTAAAATAATTATTTTCAACTTTATTCTGGTTGTAAAATAAATATTTCTGACTTTCTGGTAGTTAATTAATTTCAACTTTAAGCTCAATAAAAAAGTTAATTTTGACTTTATTCTGGTAGTAAAATAATTAATTTGGATTTTAATCTTGTAGTAAAATATGAAGTAAAAAAAAATCTTGTTGCGGTCTAATACTCCGTCGTAGATATCAAATATAGAGTAAAATAATCGCAGTTAGATTATTTTAGCAAATTGTTTAACCCTAATATTTTCTGTGTAAATGTTGCTTCCAGAGTGTTATGAGTTTATAACCAAAGCAAACTTCATTTAATTACTCATCACTTTGGCAGATTTTCCTTCAGTTTATACAAAGTGCTTCACCTTCTCTGGATTATTCTCTTTTATTGGCTTAAACCTGAGACGTCACATTGATCATTGATCGTTGTTCATGTCTTTTTTTTTTTTGTTTTTACTCCTGCAGTCTGGCCGGCCTCCAGGACGGTCAGGGCAGTAACCCCAGCAGCAGCAACAGCAGCCAGGACTCGCTCAACAAAGCAGCGAAGAAGAAGAGCATCAAGTCTTCCATCGGACGCCTGTTTGGGAAGAAGGAGAAAGGTCGACCCAGCGTTCCCAGCAAAGACTCCCCCAGCCAAGGTCAGACACTCACTCACTCACTCAGGGGGTTTTTATTCCTCAGCATCAGCGCAAATAGACTTCACTTGGGAATAAAGTGTTTTTGGGTAGAGGTCAAAACCTCAGTACGTCTCAAAAACTTTTTACTGCATAGGCGACCTGTACAAGGGTCAATGACGTGACGTCCCTTTTTTATTTCCTTCCATCATGAATTGAGTATTTCATCACATGTATTTCTTTATTCTATGAAACCTGTGTTATTTGAACACATCTTTAAACTATTAAAATATAACATGTTTTTTTGTGTTTTGGTTCCTCAAACCCCCAAAATGTCAGGTGGTGCAACCGTCCTGACAAGTATCCACAGTAATTAAACTCTAAAAATTGAATGTCAGTTATTGTAAATGGAAATTAAAAATACAGTGGCATTATTTTATGCTTGAACCTTTTTAAATAAAACNTTATTCACAAATAAAAGAAATGAAACACACAAAATGAAAATGTATGAGTCACTACAGAAACTTGAGAGATACTTGCCAATAATTTCACACAGAAAAAATAACAGGAACATATAAATATATTTTCATATATTTGGTTGCGCCACCTGACATTTTTGGGTGCTCAAATTAAAAATACTAAAAAATAATGAACCTAAAAACTTTGAAATGTTGGTCAACTACTGAAATCTGTTAGAAAACATAATTCTTTTCTCAGAAATATGTTTTTATCCATTTTCAAAGAACTTTTTAAAAATAAGTTTTTAGACCCTCTTTTTGTCAATGACCCACAAAGCTAAAGCTCTGAACAATCTGCAGAGTTTGCAGGAGTTTCAAAAACCACACAAGAGGACAAGACTAAATTAAAGCGATGAAATTGTGAAGAAAGGACGCAAGTTGATGCATAAACATGGTTAAAATGCAGATTCAGAAATATTTGGGGCTAATGGTCTGTAAAACATATGGAAGACAATTTCCCCAGTCAAAGGAAACTAAAAACCTGGCTGTGTTGGGAATTATTTTTTGTTAAAAAGTCAAAATTATGAAGAAAAAAAAATCAATATTTTGAAACACAAAGCTGAAATTTTGACTTTTCATTGTATAAATTTGACTTGGGTTGACGTCTCTGTTTCATTTGTAGCTGGGACTCCTGAGGCAGAGGGTTCTCCAAAGGACGGTTTAGGGATGGGCACCCTGGGGGGTCCTGCAGAGAAGAACAGGAAGCTGCAGAAGAAGTGAGTGTCACCGTCACACACCTCCATCTCTCTCTCTCTCTCTCTCTTTTTCACAGACTGAGGGATAACGATTAAAGCTGACAGGATTCCACACTATTACACAAGATAACCATGTATTAATAATGTTGTTTTTGTCATCGTGGGCTTGGCGCTGCTCACTCGCTCACTCACGCTGACTCCAACAGGCTCATCTCGCTTCCACTCCACACCCGTTTATTTTCCACTCAGTCACCCTGATGGTTTTCTCTGCGTTCTTAGCTCAGGCCAACGCTGTAAATGTTGTTTTGCTTCCATGTAGCTCTTAAATTACCATCAGCTCATTCTTCTCTGTGTTGTTTTCCAACCCCCCTCTTCTTCTTTTTTTGATTTTCTCATCATCCCCTTCTCATTCACTGTAGTCCAAAGACAGGGTAAGTCGTTTCTCCTTCCCTTTTTTTTTTTTTTTTGCTTTGCCTTATCTTCTCTCTCCACACTTGGCTTCACGTTGACCTCACCTCACTCTCCTCTCGCTCTGAGGAACCCAAACGACTGTCCCTTCGATTGTCTGACGCCTTTTCCATGCTGCTCTTTATCCTGCTTTCCACAGCGGAGCTTGACTAACAGGAATGTGTGTGTGCTGATTTTTAGTGAGTGACACTTTTTCCTCTTGCAGTTTTCCTCTCGGAGCATGAAGCGATGCACTGCAACTACAGGAAAAGATAGCCAATGGGAGGCTTTAGTTTGCTTTTTGTGCATTTTTGTTTGTTGGAAACATACAGTGTGCTTCAGTAGAGTCACTGTGATGCTGTAATTAACGTGGAGAACAGGCTCTATCTGTCGTCCTCGATTACGTTGGCACATCTGCCAAACAGAGGACGGGCTTGTTC
>RPOG01002024.1:90853-111978 GCA_008086565.1 Thalassoma bifasciatum
TCTTCTCTCTCCACACTTGGCTTCACGTTGACCTCACTCTCCTCTCGCTCTGAGGAACCCAAACGACTGTCCCTTCGATTGTCTGACGCCTTTTCCATGCTGCTCTTTATCCTGCTTTCCACAGCGGAGCTTGACTAACAGGAATGTGTGTGTGCTGATTTTTAGTGAGTGACACTTTTTCCTCTTGCAGTTTTCCTCTCGGAGCTACTTCGCTACGTGACGTTGATGTCCTTTTCTATCGGTTACCCTCCGAAATCAAACGAAAAACACGTAAAAACAAACAACCTTTGTATGTCACACGAAGTCATCTCAGTGACACTACGACATTAATTGCACCTCTTGTCCGAGATAGACAGCAGGAGCTAATGCAACCGTGTAGACGGTTTGTCTCCTGCCCGAACAAGCGTATCAGTGGCCCACAGCTCCATCTAGTGGTCGACTGCTTCCTCATTTTCAACATCAGCTGTCGTTCACATCCCCATAAAAGTCCCAGGGATTCTTTGCTAAACGGCGCCGTTCTTCATCTCGAGACTGTGAATGTGCATGAAATGGATGTTCAGAGTTTAGAAAGCCGTCGCCAAAGTTTCCCTGAGAACTTTCTCCTCCTGCATGTTCAGATCTTCTCAGATCATGAGGAATGCATTTATAAGACGGCGGTTATCCGAGTGGACTCTTACAGGCACTGGTTCTGGGAGAAAACTCTAACACACTTCCTCCATCCTCAATGTGACCTCCTTCAAATTCTGAGTCTGAACAGAGACTTTTGAGTCAAAGAGGGTTGAGAAACACGTCCGGTCTGTGTGGGCTGGTGTTTTCAGACGAGCATGTCTCTGTTTGACGCTCTCAGGGTTTCATTTTCTGTTTTCTCTCAAACTCCTGCTCTGGTTTGGACGTGCATGTACGATGTGGATGTCTCTGGGCTTGTTGACCTGTTTGCTCTGAGGGTGAAGTTTGTTTGAAGGTTGTTTTGGGCTCCGTGGATTTGGGCTTCTTCTTTTTCTTCTTGTGTTTGTACGTTCAGTTTCCTAATATTTATTTTGTGTCCCAGGCATGAACTACTGGAGGAAGCTCGCAGGCAGGGACTTCCCTTCGCCCAATGGGACGGACCCACTGTGGTGGTTTGGTTGGAGGTAAAGTTGGAGCCAAATCATCTTCCACTTTAATAAAAATCCCTTTCCAATCTCTCTGAAATAATGTCAGGTGGTGCAACCGTCCTGACAAGTATCCACAGTAATTAAACTCTAAAAATTGAATGTCAGTTATTGTAAATGGAAATTAAAAACACAGTGGCATTATTTTATGCTTGAACCTTTTTAAATAAAACATTCTTTACAAATAAAAAGAATTTTAAAGCTGTTGAGAAATGTAAAAAACTTTTGTCCTGTAATTTTCACCTTGTCAAATGTCAGGGTGGTGCAACCGTAACATTAGACTTTTATTTTAAAGTGAAGAGAATAAAACAGGAAACAGGAAACTGCATCAGCCNAAATAAAAGAAATGAAACACACAAAATGAAAATGTATGAGTCACTACAGACACTTGAGAGATACTTGCCAATAATTTCACACAGAAAAAATAACAGGAACATATAAATATATTTTCATATATTTGGTTGCGCCACCTGACATTTTTGGGTGCTCAAATTAAAAATACTAAAAAATAATGAACCTAAAAACTTTGAAATGTTGGTCAACTACTGAAATCTGTTAGAAAACATAATTCTTCTCTCAGAAATATGTTTTTATCCATTTTCAAAGAACTTTTTAAAAATACATTTTCAGACCCTCTTTTTGTTATTGACCTGTTTACATTCTAGAAAAAAGATTACTAAGTGTTTTGGTTGTGAAGCTTCTTTGTCGTCTTTGAGGATCTTTGGGTTTTTTATCTAAGAGGTTGGGTGAGGGATCCTTAGAATATGTCCGCTGTAATTTAACCGCCGCCGCCGCCTCTCTCCCCCCTCCGATCAGCTGTGGGTGGGGATGCCGGCCTGGTACGTGGCTGCGTGTCGTGCCAACGTGAAGAGCGGCGCCATCATGTCAGCGCTGTCGGACACAGAGATCCAAAGAGAGATCGGCATCAGCAACCCGCTCCATCGCCTCAAACTCCGCCTCGCCATCCAGGAAATCATGTCCCTCACCAGCCCGTCGGCCCCGCCCACCTCCAGAACGGTAACCACCTGATTGGTTCATTCAAACACACACACACACACAGACACACATGATGATGCCTGAAACTCTCCTTTAACGTTTGAACTCCTCACAAACTTAACATGTACTAATAACCGGGTCAGAGTGCGATAACGANCGTCTTTGAGGATCTTTGGGTTTTTTATCTAAGAGGTTGGGTGAGGGTTTTTATAATATGTCCGCTGTAATTTAACCGCCGCCGCCGTCTCTCTCTCCCCCCTCCGATCAGCTGTGGGTGGGGATGCCGGCCTGGTACGTGGCTGCGTGTCGTGCCAACGTGAAGAGCGGCGCCATCATGTCAGCGCTGTCGGACACAGAGATCCAAAGAGAGATCGGCATCAGCAACCCGCTCCATCGCCTCAAACTCCGCCTCGCCATCCAGGAAATCATGTCCCTCACCAGCCCGTCGGCCCCGCCCACCTCCAGAACGGTAACCACCTGATTGGTTCATTCAAACACACACACACACACAGACACACATGATGATGCCTGAAACTCTCCTTTAACGTTTGAACTCCTCACAAACTTAACATGTACTAATAACCGGGTCAGAGTGCGATAACGAAACTCTTTTCCTCTGACTGCTTTCTTCTGTCCTCATCACTCTTCCCTCTTCGCTCACTTCTGTCACATGATTGGGGGCGGGGGTGTCACATGATCAGACCACAGGAAACGTTTGGGTCACACATGAAGAAATGGAAAGTTTGGCAGCCACACCTCCCACGGTTAGTCTCCTCTGATTGGCTGGTTGCTCTGTGGTGACGGCGAGGCTCGTTCCAAGTTGCAGACTGAGACGATGAGTTTTTCACTCGCTGCATGTCGACTTTATTATTTCACAATCTGGATCAGTCTCACTCAGCAGCTTGAAACGCAGCCGTTTTCTCTTTTAGTAGATTTATCCCAAAGTCTTTTCCCCGTCTCTGTGTCAGTAGTTTAGTCCTGTTTACGTGTGTGTGTGTGTGTGTGTGTGTGTTTAGGGATGGGTATCATAAGACTTTAACAGTACGAATACCATTATCAATTCTGCTTATCAATCCGACTCTGTATCGATCCCTTTATCAATTCCTCCTGTGAATTTTTTGTGTTTAAAAAGCAGAAAGTTTACTGGTTTTGTCAATAATTTATTGAGTTTCAAGTGAATAAATATGCAAATTAATGAATCCTAGATCTGTGAACATCCGTCAGTGGCACAAACATAGGCGTCAGTTTAGGGGGGGACGGGTGGGACGTGTCCCCCCCCACTTTTTGCCTGACGTCTGTTTGCCCCCCTCATGTGTAACCCTTCATACACACTCAAAACGTGTTTGCCACTAAACGTCAGCGCTGCGCACTTATACCAGCTTCCACTGCAGCCACATATTCACACAGCCTGAGCTGTGGTCCGTCTGTTTCTAGACGTTTTTAACAAAGATAAAGTCTCTGGGGCTCGGTAAAGCCTCCGCATCAGTTCAGAACAAGAGAACGACAGACTTCGATCCGGTGTAAGTTTATACTTTAAGATCACTGATTCATTCATTTCGCTGTCAATCAAAAAGGGATTCGCCTCAGACAGATCATCCAATCATCATGTAGAAGCCGAGTGTCAGGCCCCGCCCATTGCCCCATAGACCCCCTGAGCTGATGGGCGGGACAAAGCTCAGTATTTATCCAATGACCGTCCTGTTTGCGCAGTGGAACAACCCACTTAATGCTTCCGCATAGAAATCTGTAGAAGCTCAGCGTCTGAAAGCTCTGGAGCTGCAGGGATGAGAAGGAAGTCGTGTCTGTTTCCTGTGATAAATCGTTGATTCTGAGCAAAAGATGAACGCGTTCTTGCGCACAAATAGTCAGTGAAATGTAAACACAGCGGTAAATAGTTCACCACTTTATTCTTCTGTTTCAGGGGAAGCTGAGCTTCCTTTGCAGTCTCAGAGTAATCACCACTGGACTGTTTACAGCCTGTTTACTGATGACATAGGGGCGCGTAGCGAGTCTCCTTCAACTCCAAAGAACTGTTAAGAACCCTTGTTTAGAAATCCAACGCTGTCTGAAGCATTTTTGAACAGAAAATGATCAGGAAAAGAACATAACCACCTGAAATTAAAAAGATACCAACTCAGACCAGATTATAATCAGAGGAACTGTGGTCGCTTTGCACAGGGATTAAAAACACATCTCCTTCACATTTATTATGAACTATCAGAGGTCCCAGGTGAAACTAGTCCACTGCAAACAGGAGGGTAGATGCATTTTAATAAAGCTTTACTTTAAGTAGTCGTCATCATCCCCAGCACCTCTCAAAAATCATATTGACATTTTTGGGTGCTCAAATTAAAAATACTAAAAAATAATGAACCTAAAAACTTTGAAATGTTGGTCAACTACTGAAATCTGTTAGAAAACATAATTCTTCTCTCAGAAATATGTTTTTATCCATTTTCAAGGAACTTTTTAAAAATAAGTTTTTAGACCCTCTTTTTGTCATTGACCCATAAACACAAGTTTAGATTTCAGTTTCTGTGATTAACACTGTTTTTCAACAAACGCATAAACATGTTTGTGTTGTTTCTGTCCTTGCAGGATATAACAGCATTGATTAATTGATTAATTAATGTTAGCACCTTTATTTTAGTAAAGTGAAACCAAGTCATGTGACGTCGATATAAGGCTGTCATGTGAAGGAATTGATAAGGGAATCATTTGGCAAAAAAGCTGATGATATCGATGGATTGAACCATTTCTTATTGATTCTTAACTGGAACTAGTTCTCGATACCCATCCCTATTTATGTGAAAGAATTCTTGATAAAAAAACATAATCTGCTAAACTTACATCACCCTCCATGTGATTTATTCTGAATCATCTGTGTTTGAATCTGCTAAAACAAGAGAACTGAGCATGAAGTTCTTCCTCTTTCTGTCTTTAATGGAATATATCACTTTAAACTTTATAATCATCTGAATGATACACACATTAATCCATGTAGACGAGTCACATCCAGCTTGAATAAGTGTTTTAACTTCACTGAAAGACTCTAAATCTTCAGCTCTTTGTTTTCTTTCCTCACCCCTTTTGTTTCTGTTTTCTAGTTTGATGTGTCGTTATGAATTATTGCTTTTGTTGGTAGTTATTTTCATTTTGAATGACTGATTCTCCACATTGAGCTGCTCTAACCCAGCACTGCTGCCTCACTAACCCACCGCCTTTCTGTTCTTCTCACCATGCTCACTCTAACCATGCTAACACCAGGAGGATGACGAGGGTAGCTGGGCACAGGTTTGCACACGCTCACTAAAAAACTCACCCTCTAGACACACTGCTGCTTTTCACTCCTTTACATTAGGTTTCTTTGGTTTTTAGAGACTAAGAGACTCTTTTTAAATCATAATGACAACAGAAACTTCCAGAATGACCCTGATGAAAAGCTTCCACCCCCCAGTTCTTAATGTCGTGTATTTCCTCCTTTAACATCAATGACAGCTTGAAGTCTTTTGTGCTCGTTGTGGATGAGGGTCTTTATTTTCTCAGATGGTAAAACTGACCATTCTTCTTGGCAAAAAGCCTCCAGTTCCTGTAAATTCTTGCTCTGTCTTGCATAAACTGCAGGTTTGAGATCTCCCCAGAGTGGCTCAATGATATTGAGGTCAGGAGACTGAGATGGCCACTCCAGAACCTTCACTTTAGATAAAAATGTTGTCAAGAAGTGATTTTTTTTGCAATGTTTTCAGGCTAAAAGTTGTTGTTTGTACCTAGTCTGAAGTCTAAACTTGTGCAGTTCTCCAAGTGTCCACTGGAGGCTGTCTCCAAAAGTGAGTCAGTTCCCATAGACCCCCATGTTAAAACATCAAGCAGTGGAAATGAACCAGCTTACTGCCTGATATATAATCATTCTTTGTCTGTAGAGCTACTTTTCCATTAAATATTGATTTTACATAAGCAAATTTTTGTATGACTGGGTTAAATTAAGGCTTAAAGTGATGCATGACAAGGGGCGGGAAGAGATATTTTCTTGTATTTATTGGATCAGTATTCTGTCTGGTGACTTACTGGATAAAAAGATGGCCCCAAAGCCTGACATCCAGTTACAGTTGTGCTCATAAGTTTATATACACTGGCAGAATTTATGATTTCCCTATTTTAACATCAATGACAGCTTGAAGTCTTTTGTGCTCGTTGTGGATGAGGGTCTTTATTTTCTCAGATGGTAAAACTGACCATTCTTCTTGGCAAAAAGCCTCCAGTTCCTGTAAATTCTTGAGACTGAGATGGCCACTCCAGAACCTTCACTTTATTCTGCCGTAGCCAGTGGCAGGTCATCTAAAATTTTTCAGTTTTTAGTTTCAGGAATATGACTTCTCCTGTAAAATATCAACTTTTTATGTTGAAATTTTACCTTCATCCCAAAATTGTTTGGGTTTTTTTTCACAATTTTTTGTCCTTGATCTTAAATACTGGTCTTTTCTCAAGGTTTGACTTTTTGTCTCAAAAATTTGGCTTTGTTTTTGCAAATTTTGACTTTGTCTTATGATTTCGACCTTGAAATCCCATATTTCAAATTTGTATCTCAGATTTTGACTTATCCCAAATAACCTTTTGTCTTGAAATTTTAACTCAACCCTGTCAAAATTTGTCTTTTTAGTCAATGTTTTGAGAGTTTTTAATCACAAAATTTGTCAATATCTTGAATATGTATCTCAATTTTTTCTTTTATTTTAAAAAATGTGGATTTTCTACCCTTCTTTTTTTTTTTTTGCAAAATTTCAACAGTTATCTAAAAACTTTGACTTGGCCTTGAGAAACTGAGATGGCCACTCCAGAACCTTCACTTTATTCTGCTGTAGCCAATGGCAGGTCCACTTGTCCTTGTGTTTTGGATCATTGTCATGTGTGAACGTCTAAGTACGTCTCATGTGCAGCTTCTGGGCTGATGAGTGTAAATGTTCCTCCAGTATTTTCTGATAACATGCTGCATTCATCCTTCATTCATCAGTTTGGACCAAGTTTCCTGAGCCTTTGTAGCTCACACATCCCCAAAACATCAGTGATCCACCTCCGTGTTTCACAGTAGGAATGGTGGACCTTTCATCATAGGCCTTGTTGACTCCTCTCCAAATGGAACAATGTTTATGGTTGTGGACAAAAAGTTCACTTTTGCTCTCATCACTCCAAATGACTTTGTTCCAGAAGTTTTGAGGCTTGTCTCTGTGCTGTTTGGCGTATTGTAAGCAGGAAACTTTGTGGCATTTGTGTAGAAATGTCTTTCTTCAGCCCATTTTTCCTCAAGTGCCTCCTTATTGTGCATCTTGAAAAATTCTTTCAGAGAGTCCTGTATTTCAGCTGAAGTTATTTGTGGGTTTTTCTTTGCATCCCGAACAATTTTCCTGTCAGTTGTAGCTGAAACTTTTGTTGGTCTACTCGCATTTTGGCTCCAAAAAGGGAAGTTCATCATGTTTTACCCGGCGAAAAGGGCAGATTAGTGTGGTCACCAACCAGGAGGAGTTTTTCAACAGTTGGTCCAATAGGGTTGATGGATAAAACGCCTTTTTTCAAACATGTGATTCTTAAATGTGTTAACTCAGCGGTGCTTTAGTTGGAGGAGAGAAAATCTGCTGCTGTGATCTGTGCGAAAGTTCAGATGAAGTGCAGTGACGATAAAAATCTCAACCACGAGGTTTCACAGGAAACTTGTGGTTTAGAGATTTTTATCACTGGTTTCTGCACAGGAAGTCAGGTTTCCTGTGTCAAGGAAAGAAAACTAGAAGAAGACATTGTTAACACTGTAAAAAACATGATTTACTGTAACATACCCATCAAAATTAATCATTTAAAGTTATGTAACCTCGATAGAAATCAATTTAGCCTCAGTATGGAGTCATAGTGTTAGATTTGAATAAGATCCAATAAGAATAATAATAAAGTCATTTCAACATTAATCATAAGTTTTTCTATTTCTAACTTTGCAATAGGGCTGGACAATGTGCAAAAATAATCTAATTATGATTATTATTTCCTATATTTTTTTGTGTGATTATTTCTAGTTTCTCATCTTCTCTGTTTTTAAACAAACTCATTGTTGAACATGAACAGTTTCATTAATTACAGCACAACAACAACAACCCACTACCACTACAACTGGGACTGATTTTTACACATTTAAACCACTTTTACCTTCTTTTTTTACCACTTTTGGAACATTTTTTGAAACCTTCTCATTATTTAACGAGGTCACTCCCAATTTTTCTTGCCAATTTTGGTTGTTTTTGCCCATTTTTGACACTTTTCACTCTTTTTTTTTGCCACTGTTGGACCATTTTTTGCAACTAACTGACTATTATCCAAGTTTAAATCCCAAATTTCTCACCATTTTTGTTGACTTTGTCCAGTTATTTATCACTTTTTTTCACCATTTTTGTTACTCTCTGGACTTTTCTGAAGTTTCTTTAAAGTTTTCTTGCTGATTTTTGATGCTTTTTGGTCATTTTAGTCACTCTACACTCTTTTTTTGCTACTTTTTGAGTATTTTCAGGTGTTATCCCAATTTAGATACCAATTTTTGTTGTATTGGCAATTTTTACTACCTCAAACTAAATTTTATTGCTGCTCTTTGCTGTTTTTGCCTCATTTCTCCACTTGTATAGTGTCTTTTGTAAAGGTAGTTTTTAACAGTTTGTCTTTGGTTGAGTAACTCTGGTGTAGAACAGAAAACATCTGCTGCAAAAACTGTTGCTGATATTTGGACACATTTCAGGTTATATTATTAAATATTGAAGTCTAGGATTAAAATATTGCAACAGGAAATGTTGCGATTTAGTCTAATTTGTGATTAATTGCCCAGCCCTATTTAGCCAGCCTCCTAAAATCTGTAGGAAAAGTTGAACTTGTTCATGGGTCAATGAGGTGACGTCCCCTTTTTTGTGTCTGAGTGCAATATTTCCTTCCATCATGAATTGAGTATTTCATCACATGTATTTCTTTATTCTATGAAACCTGTGTTATTTGAACACATCTTTAAACTATTAAAATATAACATGTTTTTTTGTGTTTTGGTTCCTCAAACCCCCAAAATGTCAGGTGGTGCAACCGTCCTGACAAGTATCCACAGTAATTAAACTCTAAAAATTGAATGTCAGTTATTGTAAATGGAAATTAAAAATACAGTGGCATTATTTTATNGTAACATTAGACTTTTATTTTAAAGTGAAGAGAATAAAACAGGAAACAGGAAACTGCATCAGCCAGAGGAGCCCAAATGACATTTGTGACCAAGTGGAAAAGTTTGTAGATTTCTCTGAAATACTGATAAAAAAGCTTTTTTCACTTCATTGGTGACTGGAACAATTTCCATGTCAGGTGGAACAACCAATGTAATAATGTGAAATGTTATTTTAACATCAAATTATTTATCTTATTCACAAATAAAAGAAATGAAACACACAAAATGAAAATGTATGAGTCACTACAGACATTTGAGAGATACTTGCCAATAATTTCACACTGAAGATTTAACAGGAACATATAAATATATTTTCATATATTTGGTTGCACCACCTGACATTTTTGGGTGCTCAAATTAAAAACACTAAAAAATAATGAACCTATTTTTTTATCCACTTTCAAAGAACTTTTTAAAAATACGTTTTTAGACCCTCTTTTTGTCATTGACCCAAATAATAAAATGGTCCAGTTCTGAAAATGATGAAAATGTTGGTTCACCAGCTGCAGATAATAAAGTGTTTGTTGTGTGAGATCATTTCCAGGTTTTAAAAAGTGTCTCCATGGTTACTCTGTCTCTCCTTGGGCTGCAGACTTTGGCGTACGGAGACATGAACCATGAGTGGATCGGTAACGAGTGGCTGCCCAGCCTGGGTCTGCCTCAGTATCGCTCCTACTTCATGGAGTCTCTGGTGGACGCTCGTATGCTGGACCACCTCACCAAGAAAGACCTCAGGGGACAGCTGAAGATGGTGGACAGCTTCCACAGGTGAGTGCGGCCAGCAGAGCTCAACTTAAGAGACGACTTCTGAAAGGTAACAACAGCTTAGAGCATTGATTCCCAACCTGTGGTCTGGGGACCCAAGGTGGGCCGCAAAGCTATTGCAAGTGGGCCGCCAAATCGTTTCCAATAAAGTATGATTTTATTGCCGTGTAACTATATGATAAACAGAATAACATTTAAAATTTCAAAATTAGTTTTAAAGGAAATTAAAACAGTTCAGATATTCATATATGAAAAAAAAAATCCTTAAGGAAAGCATATTATGGCCTAATAGGTAACATGACCCTAAACATAACAACATCCTGAAATGAAAGAAAATAAAATGTTGTAAAACCCAATTTTTAAAAACCTGTTGAAAGTGTAACAAAAGTGCTGAGCCCCAATTGTAAAAAAAAAAAAAAGGAATGCAGTCAAACCAAAGATGTAAAAACTGACCCAAAATGGAATAAGTTGTTATGTTTTTGGCTTAGCATCTGTTATATTATTGACCAGTTATCACATTTTGGGTTTATTATGTTTTTTATCATATTTTGGGTCGATGTTACATTTTGGGTTATTGTTACAAATGGGTTTCTAAAAAGGCGTCATAAAGCCGCCGTACTTATTGGGTTGGAGATGGGCCTCAAACATTTCTGAGATTTAAAAGTGGGCCCTGAGTTGGAAAAGGTTGGGAACTACTGGCTTAGAGGTTTTTTGTGTTTGTGCAACAGGAACAGTTTTCAGTGCGGGGTGATGAGTCTGAGGAGGCTCAACTACGACAGGAAGGAGCTGGAGAGGAAGAGGGAGGCGTCTCAGACCGAGCACACAGGTAAACAAACCCTCTGCTGCCTCAGCACAGCTCTGGGAGTTTAACCCTCCTCCTGTGTTCGCTTTCTGTTACCTTCCCCGGTGTTAGGGTCGGTAGCGACCCGCGTCTTAAATGAGCTTTAAAATACACTAAAAACAAAACATATGATCAAGTTTTTTTGTTATCTCTTGGTTTCCTTGTAAGGCTTCCTTTACCATGAAAATATTGGGTTTCATATTTTTGGTGTGGGTCTCAGGGCCCAATGTTTAGCAGCATACCTCTTGATTTCAATAAAAAGCAGAAAAAATAACCTAAAGAGAATCCTATAAATAAACCAAAGGTTTTTGTGTTACCTGCCTATTATTGAGGGGTATAGAACACATCTCTGAAATAAATTTGCTCTATTTATTTTTTCATTTTAAATTAGCAACTATAGTAACATCTATGGTGTTAGGGTCAGTTTTGACCCATACATATATTTTTCAAAAAAATGCAAAAATATATATTTTGCCAGCAATAGAACTTTAATATAAACACCTAGAAACACAGAACAGGTCATAAAACAAAAATTGATTTGTGAGCGTGCATGTTTTTAGATGCATGTGTGGCAAAAAGTTACACTTTTTGTGTGTTCTTTGCAGAGATAATTTTTGCATTGGAAACACAAATGAGTGAAGCTCACATGATTGGGAGAGGAGGTGTCTGTCATTGTGATGGCTGACAGTGCACTTATGATTTCAATTTGGGCTCTAAATATTGGTTTATAATCTTATTTTAATAACCGGGTCAGTGGCGACCCTAACACAACAAGTGACACAATTTCAACCAGGGCATTTTATAATGTTGAGATTTTTTATTTTTTTTTAATAGTTTTGTTGGAATCAGCGTTCTTTTATGCATTTAAAAACTAAAACGGGTCGGTGGCGACCCTAACACAAGAGGAAGTTTAACCTGAGTCCAGGAGAAACAGATGAAGACGTGTCGCTTTGACTTTTCAGACGTGCTGGTGTGGACGAACGAGCGAGTCATCAGCTGGATTCAGGCCATCGGGCTGAAAGAGTACAGCGCTAACCTTTACGAGAGCGGAGTCCACGGGGCGCTGTTTGCTCTGGATGAAACCTTCGACCACAACACGCTGGCGCTTCTGCTGCAGATCCCCACACAGAACACACAGGTACACACACCTGAGCAGCTGCTGCAGCTCAACAAATACAGACGGTTTTTAGCACCTAAAGAAAAGAAAACTCAGTCGGTTTTTAATCATGTGCTTACGGATGGGTACCTTTCACATTTGAACCAATACCTGATACCAGGGAAACAGTATCAGAAATAAATGTTGATTTTTTTTAATAATAAAATCTCAAAATATTTCAATTTTAAAATATCTATTTCTTAAATCATAAACTTTAACAAATAAATCAAGTTAATGACGTGACGCCTACTTTCTTTGTCCCACTGAATTTTTCTGCAAAAAAAAAAAATCTAACCACATAAAAAAACAATATGGTTTGTCTCCTACTTTCCACATATACAAAACCACACTCACACATTTTAGTTATTGGTCATTTTTCTGCTCTGAAGTGTCAAAACATCATGTGAAGCGACCGTCCAGCCTCAGCTTCTATTTGGACAAACGGTGTAAAAATTACTTTGAATCTATTTAGATTTATCCGTTGCACAGTTTGTCATACTTTCTAACATGTTCTGGATTCATTGACAAAATTATGAAGCATTTTCACTTTTATTTCCATCATAACATACAAACAAATGTTGCCTGAATATGTTCATTATATGAAATATCATCTGAGGCGACCATCAAGAAAACACAATGTTGGGGCTTTTATTTTGAAACCACCTTAAAGACTCAGAGTTTTTCATCAACCAGACGCATCTGAGGAACAAATAAAACACCTGGAAGGTTATTAAGTCTTTATCATATTCAGAAATTAATCTGTTTTTTAATAACTGTAATGTACTTTCCCAAAAACTGAGAATAATATGTTTTATCTGCAAGTTTAATTACTTATACTTGTTGGACTGTTAGTGATATTAAACTTTTAGACAAACTACAGTCGCCCCAAATGACTTTCATTCAAGGCTGCCCTTTTAACTCAACTTTTAAAACTCTTAAATCTCTCAGCTGTTTTTTTGTTTTGCATAAATGCATGTGTACACTACATTCCAAACGTTTTAATAATGGCGAAATACATATCCTTATTCACAGTATTTTAAAAATGTCCCATTCAAAAGTCTCATTCATCAATGACCCTTGTAGTGCAACATCACAGTTGTTTCACAAACTTCTTTTACATGAAAAGCCTCAACTAAAATTAAATACGACTGAACAACCAATGAACTAACTCCAGCAACGCAGTGTTTTTTTTTTCTCCCGTTAAACCCAGCTCTACCTGCTCAAATGTCCATGTCCAAACCACCCACTCTTCGACTCTCTCTCAGTCTCAAGGATGCGTTTAGGTGCTGAAACATGGCAATGATTTGATTGATTTTATGTGAATTGATACTTGGTAATACTGACTAGATTTGGTCGGTATCTCTAAAAGTTTATACGTCAGTACCCATCCCTACATGTGTGTGAGCTCTTTGTACTCAGTAACAGTTCGGTCTTTCCTCCTCTCCTCGTCTCTCTCCTTTTAGGCCAGAGCGGCTCTGGAGCGTGAATACAACAGTCTGCTCGCCATCGGCACAGAGCGGAGGATGGAGGAGGTGACAAACACACACACACACACACACACACACACACACACACACAAAGTGAGTGTGAAGTTCTGTGTGAAACCAACACCTCTCTGGTTCCTCTCTGGTTTCTCCTCCAGGACGATGATAAGAACTTCCGGCGAGCTCCCTCATGGAGGAAGAAGTTCAGGCCCAAAGACATGAGGGGGATGCCGCTGGGAGCGTCTGACACTCTGCCCGCCAACTTCAGAGTCACCGGCAGCGGCGCCGCTTCATCTCCCTCCACGCAGCCAAAGAGGAGCCCCATGGACGGTAAGAAGAGTCCAGATTTTTAACACAAGCATGTGTGTGTGAGTGTGTGCGTGATACACTGCTTTTTACTCAGATACTTTACTCTAATAAAAGCCCAGAATGAGGCTCAGCTTTGTGATCTTTGACCTTTTTTACTCCTGATATCAACACGCAGCTTTTAATTCATCTCCTCTGACAATTCAGCAAAGAGAGAAAGAGAAAGTTAATGATGTTTACAAAATAGAGAGAGTTACTAAACAAGAACAAATCATTAAAATTACACTCTGCAGGACGATGAAACCACTTCTTTACACAAAAGTGAGCTTAAATTTGTTGTCGCTTTTCAATCCGACTGATTTTTTTACCTGCTCTGCATCTGACAGACCTGCAGAAATGACCATTCTGCAAAATGTGGTATGGATTCAATAGATAGATAGGAAGATACTTTATTGATCCTGTGGGAAATATACAGTATCTAGAAGCAGGTTACAAAGACATACAAGACAAAGCAGCAACATTATTACAAAATTACAAATTACCTGCATCTAAAACCCCCTTCCCAAACGCACATATATCAAGTAAGAAAAAGAAAACAGACTTAAATTAAAAAAAAAAAAAAAAGGGAATCAGTACCAAGTAAATACAAGGCTATAATCACCAGTATCAATACCAATACTCTTTTTTTAGAAAAGTAGCATCACAAAATTAATCAAGAACAACACTTAACCACCCAAACTAATGTTAAATAAAGTTCACTTTTGCTCTCATCACTCCAAATGACTTTGTTCCAGAAGTTTTGAGGCTTGTCTCTGTGCTGTTTGGCGTATTGTAAGCAGGAAACTTTGTGGCATTTGTGTAGAAATGTCTTTCCTCAGCCCATTTTTCCTCAAGTGCCTCCTTATTGTGCATCTTGAAACCTTTTGACTCTCCAGGTTGTTTCGTCATTTTCTTGCCATTTTTGTTGACTTTGGCCCATTTTTGATGCTTTTCACTTCTTTTTGCCACTTGTGGATCATTTGTTGTTACCGTCTGACTATTTGCCAACTTTTATCTTGTTTTTTTGTTGACTTTAGCCTTTTTTTAACCACATTCCACTGTTTTCTTGTCATTTTTTTCACCATTTTATCCACTTTCTGAATTTTTTCCAAGTTTTCCCCAAAATTTTCTTGCCATTTTTTGTTGTTTTTTAAAACTAAGTTTTATTCCTACTCTTTGCTGTTTTTGTCTCATTTCTCCACTTGTATAGTTTCTTTTGTAAAGGTAGTTTTTAACAGTTTGTCTCTTTGGTTGAGTAACACATCTTGAAACAGCCAGACCACATTCTTTCAGAGAGTCCTGTATTTCAGCTGAAGTTATTTGTGGGTTTTTCTTTGCACCCAGAACAATTTTACAGCGACTTCGATCGAAAAACGATAAATTGTTCAGCTCTATAGTGAAGTGTCTGACCTGAAGTTTGGTCAGTCTCAGGCTCGGTGTTGAAATCAGGAGTAAACAGAAGCTCTTTTCTTCTTGAATGGCTTTTGCTGCTTTTGCTGCTTTTGCTGCTCGTGCTGTTGATGACGCTGTGACTAATGGCACGTCTCTGCATGTGATTTTGCCGCCATGGACACACAGGAAGTCAGTCTATACAGAGGCTGGACACTGCCACAGTCAGGACCTACTCTTGTTAACACACAACGGTAAGTTCACTCCTCCTCCAATCACTGTTGGGCTTTGACCTCACCACACACAAGGGCTGTTTTCCAAACCTCCTCCTACTTCAGCTGAAATTCAGTTTGTAGTATCAGTTTGTGAAAACTTGGTAGATCTGTAGCAAACTACAAGTTCCTGGATGTTTCTACTGATCCGGGAAAATTTCTCAGTCTGTAACGGACCAGTCTACCTGGCGTACTGTTTCCCAAGAGGGTTAAGATCTTTAAAAACGTGTCCATGTCTCCTCTTGACTCTCTGGCCTGGTCTCTGTTTTTCTTCTCTGGCCTGATCTCTGGCCTCGTCTCTGTTTTTCTTCTCTGGCCTCATCTTTGGTTCTCTTCTCTGGCCTCGTCTCTGTTTTTCTTCTCTGGCCCTTTCTCTGGCCTGGTCTCTGTTTTTCTTCTCTTTCCTCTTCTCTTTTTCTTCTTTCCTCTTCTCTGGCCTCATCTCTGTTTTTCTTCTTTGGCCTCATCTTTTGTTGTCTTCTCTGGCCTCGTCTCTGTTTTTCTTCTCTGGCCCTTTCTCTGGCCTGGTCTCTGTTTTTCTTCTCTTTCCTCTTCTCTTTTTCTTCTTTTCTCTTCTCTGGCCTCATCCCTGTTTCTCTTCTCTGTCGTCGTCTCTGTTTTTCTTCTCTTTCCTCTTCTCTTCTTCTTCTTTTCTCTTCTCTGTCCTCGTCTCTGTTTTTCTTCTCTTTCCTCTTCTCTGGCCTCATGTTTGGTTCTCTTCTCTGGCCTCGTCTCTGTTTTTCTTCTCTGTCCTCGTCTCTGTTTTTCTTCTCTTTCCTCTTCTCTGGCCTCATCACTGTTGTTCTTCTCTGCCCTCTTCTCTGGCCTCGCCTCTGTTTTTCTTCTCTTTCCTCATCTCTGTTTTTCTTCTCTGGCCTTGTCTCTGTTTTTCCTCTCTGGCCTCATCCCTGTTTCTCTTCTCTGGCCTCATCCCTGTTTCTCTTCTCTGGCCTCGCCTCTGTTTCTCTTCTCTGACCATCCAGCGTCTGGCCTCCCCCCACGCCAGGTAGACTGGTCCATTGCAGACTGAGAAAATGACTGTTTCCCACAATGCACGGCGCTGATGGCGTTTGTCAGTTTGGGGGCGCTCAGGTTGAGGTGAATTACTGACACCTACTGGAATAAATCAGCTCAACTACAACACAACAAAAAAAATGTGAAACGGTCCCAGAGATAAAAGTGAAGTGACAGGAAAGAAACAGCGGTAAATCTGCTCACTTCATCAACTTTCTCGACAAATGAAAATGGTTTAAGTATTTTCGGGGATTTAGTAAATAGTGAAAAATAAAATGTGATTGTCGGATGCACCCATTACTCCTGCGTCAAAAATGTGGTCGACCTTTTTATTTAAGTCAGTTGGTTTCAGATTTATTTTCAATACACGATAACTTTTGGTGCAAGATAAAAAATCAAATATGAGGATTCTGCTGTAATAAACTTCTATACCTTTACAAATGTGATAAAATCAGGACTCTAATCTCTCCCTGAATTTGTTGTTTTTTTCTAAATGAATTAAAAATGTTCCTTGAACCACTAAAAATAATGAAAAAACCATAAAAATTCTCAAAAAATGTTTTTGCTGTTCATAAATGAAAAAATGGAAATAAACTTTAAGTGTTAAAAAAAAGAAAACTTTTTGATGGACACAGTCACTTTAAAGATCTGATTTAGCTTCAGTAATCTGTCGGCCTTCAAACAGCTACAAAAGTCAGATCCTGAAAATCAACATTGAGTAGTTTTCATTTGTAAAGTGTAGCACAAAATTTTGTGACAGTAAAAACATCATCCTGGCCCAGGAATACAAAATAACAACAGGTTTTCACTCAAATTATTTTAAAATATCTGAGCATGAGGAGAATGGTTTAGAATAAACGAGCCATGTTTAGACCAACTGTGTTTTCTTTTTTCAAACAAGTTTATCTTTATAATAATGGAGTTATTCAAGCAGCAATGAATGAATGATGATATTTCTGTTTTTTTTTCCATCAGGGTTCAGGGGCAGTTAAAGCCAAGTTCTTCCAAAAATATTTAGCAGATATTCATAACTCGAATTAAATAATATTCCTTCACATGTTGAAAAAAAAAAAAAAGTTTTACAACTTCCTTCACATGCTTAATTTCATTTGTTTATTTTCCTTTGTATCTCATTGACATCTAATTTAACTTATCTACTTTTATTGCTCCTGTAACTTCTCCACTGATTGATGTGGTGAATTAATGACTGAAATGTACTCATGGATTTATTTATGATAAAGTTAAACATTAGAAAAAATCCACCAGCTCCACTTTCAGAAATCCAGAGTAGTATACGACTAAACAGGTCCAACAAAACAGTCAAACTACAGACTACATGTGAAAGTAGGAGGTAGTAGGCGGTTTGGAAAACATCCACACACACACACCTCCTCTTCAGCTTCCTGGATCTCCAGTTCTCCGCTTTAATAACGCACGTTGCTTCTTCTTCTTCTTCTTCTTCTTCTTCTCCTCCTCTCTTTCTCTCCTCCTCCTTCTCAGTTTATCCTCATTATTTCTATAGGTAACCGCTGGTCCGAGGACGAGGGGGAGTTCCCCGCGTTCAAGACCAGGATGATGAACTGAAATGACTTTACGGACGCTTGAAAGATGTTTGTTTTTGTCGTCACCACAGAGAGAGAGAGAGAGAGAGAGAGACCTTACTCACCGATCTCAGTATCCCTAGAGGAAACGTTCTAGATTTATCTACGGTTATTATATTTATGTAAACCAATGGGACATTGTAATGATTTTTAGAGTAACTATAACCCTTTTATGCCTCTTTCCCTTTAATCAACCCACTTTTTAATAAAAGAAACATTTCTCCACTGTGCCCGTATTAAGCTGAGCTCTCAGATGTATGTAACTGAATGTTTCTAAGGTCTGGAGTTTGTATATTTCTACCAACAGACATTTTATCTAATCTTTTTTATAATCCTGATTCTATTGACCAGATGTATGTTTTGTTTTTTTTTTGTTTCCTCTTTTTGATTTGAATTCTAATCATTGAATTTATGCTTAAGTGACTTTGATATGTGATATAACTTAATTCATATCTGCCCTTTTTAACTGTTGTCATTTTTTTTGTAGCTTCTTACCTGTGATTTTGTGTAAATGCAGCTCTTAGGTCAACACACGTGTGAATATCAGTTTTTGCTGGAGTTTCACAAACTGCTCGACACTGTGAGTCACTCATCGCCAATGAAATATCAAGCCGACGGGCGATGGTGACGACAGATTTCATGTGAAACACTTTTATGTATCTTCTTTTTTTTTCTCTTCACTCACTTTCATATCTACGAAAACCAAAATGAAACTCTTGAATTTTAAGAATTAAAGCCATATATCAGTAGCGAAAAACAAAAAACTGAGGGCTTCTTTCGGACGCTTCTTTCGTTGACCTTGCATGCGGAAAACTGCTCCACATATCCCCGCCCGCCCGACCACGACCCTTTAACGAAAAACCAACCTTCCTCACCTCTGGAGAATCACACTCGGACTCACCCGTGCACCAGGACGCGGAGAAAGAAGGACGAACGTGTGGAAACTCCTTCGATGGACCAACTTCAGCTGAGGCTGGAGGCGGCGCTGGCGATCCACCCAGCAACCTTTTTTTAAAAAAACACTTTGTACGAAGATTTCATATCAAGCCTTATTGTTTCTTAACTCTTCTGTCGTCTCTTCTTATTTATTACCACTCTTCACGTTGTGTTTGTGCGTTCATAGCTGAAGCTCCAGTTCGCTCCTATGAATGTAGCAAAGCTCCCAACTCCGGCTCCTGCATCAGTTTTTTAACAACAACATAAAGGAACCGAAGACTTTCTCTCCCTCTACATGTAGTCGAAGCTAAACGTAGAAACGCTTTTTTTCTGTTTGTGATTTAGACATTTATGCACAAATCATGTTGCTGTTTCCTTCCTGCTCTTCCCGTTGAATCCTCCGATCTTGTAACAATGATGTACAGTCTGAGTACTTATAAACTATTTTTATCACAATATTATTTATTGCTTACTTTCAATAAAATACTGAAACTTATTTTCCACGGCAGATAAAAAGACTAGAGCTTGTCTTTTTAAATTCCTCCTCTTTTTCTGTCCTGCTTTTGGTTTAAGAAAAATGGAGTAAAAAAAATATCGACCAAGACTTTGTGAGTGTGTTTGAATGCATTTCTTTCATGGTGTTTACTCGTTTATTTAAATATGTTTTTCAGTTTTCAGTTTAGCACAAATGACATAATGATCACATAGGACAGCCTTTGGCTCTGTTCATACATTCTCCATTCATTTCAATGGGCCCAAAATTTCTTGGAAAATTCAGAATATTTTAAAAAGTAGTAGTAGTAGAAGCAAAGTGTGCCAAATATTTCTGAAAATATCCAAAAAATTATAATTTTTAGTCTCTAATGGATACATTTTTATGATTACACAAAGTGAGAATGTGATATTTTAAGAGTCGTTACACATCAATGTTTTCGAATGCTTTTATTTTTGATTATTACGACCGAAAGCTCAAAGAAGTTTAAACTTCTAAAAACTTATTCCAGCAAGTAAAAAGATTTGGTTCAGCTTTTCTTTACAGAAATTATTGAGGTCTTATTTAGTTTTTTTTAGTTTTTTTTTTTTATTATAAATAAGGGAATAAATAACCATAGAGGAGAACTCCACAAAACAAACTTTTTTTAATTAACTTTGTGAGTTTTTGTTGTGCTTCATGACACATTTATGCCGTTTTGAGATACATTTGCTTTAAGTGAAATGAAAATTAGAAATCTATGGAAGCCCCTTTTTTACGCCAGCCTAAAGAATGAAAAGGAAAACTTGGCTTTGTTGAGATTTTAGGGTCAAAGTTTTGAGATAAGTCAAAATTGCAAAAAAGAAATTGAAAATTGTGAGATTGATGTGCCAGCTGCATCTCAATATTTTGAGATAGTAAAAGTCAAAACTTTGAGTTAAGTCAACTTTAAGAGAAAAAAGTCAAAGTTATGAGGTCAAAATAGAAAATTAGATAAACTGTCAATATTTTCGTATAATTAAGTCAAAATTCAGAGATAGTCCAAAAAATTAGAAATGAAGGTGAAGTTCTGACTTTTTCCCAGAATTTATCATGTTTATATCAAAGTTTTGACTTTAATTATTGAAATAATAATCTTTAAAAAAAAGCCAGGTCCTAATATTTTATGCTTTTTTTACTGGTGGAAATTTATGTTAGAAAATGTCAACTTCAAACAGAAAAGAAGAAGAGTTTCTTCCTTGAGTATCTTTGGGTTTTCTTGAGTAGAGGCTCCTTTCCTTCCATCATGAATTGAGTATTTCATCACATGTATTTCTTTATTCTATGAAACCTGTGTTATTTGAACACATCTTTAAACTATTCAAATATAACATGTTTTTTTGTGTTTTGGTTCCTCAAACCCCCAAAATGTCAGGTGGTGCAACCGTCCTGACAAGTATCCACAGTAATTAAACTCTAAAAATTGAATGTCA
>RPOG01002025.1:0-11473 GCA_008086565.1 Thalassoma bifasciatum
TTGGACGTTTTTCAGGTGAAGAAACGGAAACTTTCATTCATGGTTCAGACAAACTTTCAACTTACTCATGTTAAACTGTGTGTGTGTGTGTGTGTGTGTGTGTGTGTGTGTGTGTGTGTGTGTGTGTGTGTGTGTGTGTGTGTGTGCAGAATGAAGCTCAGTACATGTGTGTTGTTGAAGTTGAAGGATTCCAGTTTAACCTGACAGCAGCTGCAGAGAAAAGACAAGACAACACACACATCTTTACCTGCAGCTCACACCAGGTGAGACACACACACACACACACACACACACACCTGTTTGTAGTTCACCTGAAGTCTGTGTAATGATTGGTCGTTGTCTCTATGATGTCATCATCTGTTTGAAGCTAAATTGTTGGTGCAGCTAAATTTTTCAGACTAAAAACGTTTGTTTCTGTTTTAAAAACGTCTTTTTGTTCTCGGTGTGTGTGTGTGTCACCTGTTCACCTGGAGCCTCAGGTGCGACTGGACTAACTTTTCATGTTTCAGTTAAACTCAGGTTTGTCTGTAGTTTCAGTTTCCCATCAGCCACCTGGAGTTTTCAGCTCCTGTTTTCCTGCGAAGAGGAGAAAGACGAATCGACGCGGCGCCTGGACTCAGACGTAAGAACACACACCTGTGTTTGTGTGTGCCTGTGTGTGTGTGTGTAACAGCTGCTCTCATTGGCTGCTCGTGTTTCCAGTTCACCTGTACGACTGCTCGGCCGGCCAATCAGATTGCTCCCAGTGTCGTGCGGTTCCTCCTGAGTACGGCTGCGTTTGGTGTCAGGGAAGCTCCGCCCCCAGCTGTGTTTATAACCAATCATGTAGCAGCATCCCCGCTGACACCTGTCCACCCCCCCTGATCACACAGGTGAGTCTGCTAACACTGTTTCCATGGAAACCCAAGAGTCAAACTGTCTTTCTGTGACCCATCTGTCTGTGACCTGTCTGTCTGTGACCTGTCTGTCTGTGACCTGTCTGTCTGTGACCTTTCTGTCTGTGACCTGTCTGTCTGTGACCTGTCTGTTTATTACATGACTGTCTGTGACCTGTCTTTCTGTGACTTGTCTGTCTGTAACCTGTCTTTCTATGACTCATCTGTCCATGACCAGTCTGTCTGACCTGTCTGTGACCTGTCTGTCTGTGACCTGTCTGTGACCCGTCTGTCTGACCTGTCTGTAACCTGTCTGTCTGTGACCTGTCTGTCTGTGTGACTCGTCTGTCTGTGACCTGTCGTTCTGTGACCTGTCTGTCTGTGACCCGTCTGTCTGTGACATGTCTGTGACCTGTCTGTCTGTGACCTGTCTGTCTGTGACATGTCTGTGACCTGTCTGTCTGTGACCCTTCTGTCTGTGACCCGTCTGTGACCTGTCTGTGACCCGTCTGTAACCTGTCTGTCTGTGACCTGTCTGTGACCCGTCTGTGACCTGTCTGTCTGTGACCTGTCTGTCTGTGACCTGTCTGTCTGTGACATGTCTGTGACCTGTCTGTCTGTGACCCTTCTGTCTGTGACCCGTCTGTGACCTGTCTGTGACCCGTCTGTAACCTGTCTGTCTGTGACCTGTCTGTGACCCGTCTGTGACCTGTCTGTCTGTGACCTGTCTGTGACCCGTCTGTGACCCGTCTGTCTGCAGGTGTCCCCAGTCTCCGGTCCCTTGGAGGGGGGGGTCACTGTGACCATCACAGGCTCTAACCTGGGGATGAGGTACCAGGATGTTGTGGGCGGAGTCACGGTGGCGGGCGTCAGGTGTCGGGTTCTCCCTGAAGGTTACCTGATCTCCACCAGGGTCGTGTGTGAGCTGCAGCCCAGCGGACGGCGAAGGGAGGGGCCTGTCCTGGTCGCCATGGGGACAACCCCCCCTGGGAGGTCCACACAGATCTTCACCTATCAGGTAAGACCAGGAGAGTCACCTGTACTTCACCTGAGGGGGGGGAGTTGTGACCCCGCCCATTACTGTGACATCATGGTTTTTTTACCCCCCCCCTTGTTTCAGGACCCCCAGCTCCTGGACCTGGTTCCTGACAAAGGTCCAGTCTCTGGAGGAACCAAACTGACGATCAGAGGGAACCAACTACTGACAGGACAGAAAACAGACCTGAGCGCGTCAGTGGGAACACAGACCTGCTACATGTGAGGACACACACACTACACACACAATACACACTAACTACACACTAACAACACACTAACTTCACACAACCTACACACTAACAACACACTAACTTCACACAACCTACACACTAACAACACACTAACTTTACACTAACAACACACTAACTTTACACTTACTTCACACTAACTACACACTGACTACACACTAACAACACACATAAACACGCTAACTTTACACTGACTTCCCACTTACTTCACACTAACAACACACTAATAACACACAACACACTCATAACACACAACACACTTACAACACACTAACTTCACATTAACTTCACACTTACTACACTATAACTACACACTAACTCCACACTAACTACAGACCAACTCAACACTTACTACACACTTACTACACACTAACTACACACTTACTTCACACTTACTACACACTAACTACACACTAACAACACACTAACAACACACTAACTACACACTAACTTCACACTTACTCCACACTAACTACACACTAACAACACACTAACAACACACTAACTACACACTAACTTCACACTTACTCCACACTAACTACACACTAACTACACACTAACAACACACTAACAACACACTAACTACACACTTGCAACACACTAACTTCACACTCACTACACACTGCTTTCACATTAACTTTACACTAACTACACACTGACAACACACTAACTTTAGTCTAACTTCACACAAACTACACACTAACAACACACCAACTTCACACTAACTACACATTTACAACACACAAAGAACACTAACTACACACAAAATACACACTTACAACACACTAACTTCACACTCACTTCACACTAACTTTTCATTAACTTTACACTAACTACACACACACTACACACTAACATCACACTAACTTCACCCTTACTACACACTTACAACACAATTACGACACACAAAAGACACGAACTACACACAAAATATAGACTTACAACACACCAACTACACACTAACACCACACTAACTTCACACTTACTACACACTTACTACACACTAACTGCACACTAACTTCACAAAAACAGTCTCTGATCTGTTTGAGGAAAATGAAGCTGGTTAGTTAAAGTCAGTAGTTTTTGTTTTAGTTGTTTAAACTGTTTGTCTCATTTTTCTGTTGATCTCTGGCTCCACCTGCTGGAAACTGACTGAAACTCTCTCTCACTTTCACATGTGATTCCTGTTTTTCTCTGCACCTTCATTCTTTCCACTCCTCCACTTTCACCCCCCCCCAGAGTGGAGGAGGTGTCAGACTCCCAGCTGGTCTGTCAGACTGGGCCCAGTAACCGGACCGGGTCTGTTCCAGTCCGGGTTTTCTTCGGCACAGCTGAGCGGACGGTTCCAGGCGTTTCGTTCCGTTACCTTGACGACCCGGTCATCGTGGACGCCACGCCCTCAGAGAGTTTCTTTGCGTAAGAACTTGATCATGTGACGAGCCGTAACCAAATCGTGACTGAAACTGTGACCTCACGCTGTGACCACTTCCTGTCCGCAGAGGTGGGCGTGTCATCGTGGTGACGGGCAGGAACCTGGACGTGGTGCAGAAGCCGATCATAGCGGTGTGGGTGGAGCCTGTGGACGTTCAGAGGATCAGGCGGAGAAAACGATTGGCTCTGCTGACGGCGAGGCAGCAGCTGGTCTTCAACGGCACCATGACCACGGTGAGACGACCGGCCAATCAGAGAGCAGCTCGTCCGTCCCCCTTTCTCTCTGTCTCACTCTCCACCTGTCTGTCTCTCAGGTGCTGGAGCACTGCACTATCCTGTCGTCCTCTCAGATGACCTGTCTCACCCCCACAGTCTCACCTGACGTCAAAGTCAGAGGAGTTTGGTTCCAACTGGACAACGTCAGGGTTCACTTCGAGACCATCAAGGTACCTGTCTGTCTGCTTCTAACCTGTCTGTCTGCTTCTAACCTGTCTGTCTGTGTGTCTGTCTGTCTGCTTCTAACCTGTCTGTCTGTCTGTCTGCCTCTAACCTGTCTGTCTGCCTGTCTGTCTGTGTGTCTGTCTGTCTGCTTCTAACCTGTCTGTCTGTCTGTCTGTCTGTCTGTCTGTCTGCCTCTAACCTGTCTGTCTGTCTGTCTGTCTGTCTATCTACCTGCCTGCCTGTCTGTCTGTCTGTCTGTCTGTCTGTCTGTCTGCTTCTAACCTGTCTGTCTGTCTGTCTGTCACTAACATGTCTCCGTCTCTACCTGCCTGTCTGCCTGTCCATCTGCCTCTAACCTGTCTAACCTGTCTCACTCTCTACCTGTCTGTCTGCTTTCTAACCTGTCTGTCTGCCTGTCTGTCTGCTTCTAACCTGTCTGTCTGTCTGTCTACTTCTAACCTGTCTGTCTGTCTGTCTGTCTGCTTCTAACCTGTCTGTCTGCCTGTCTGTCTGCCTTTAACCTGTCTTTACCTGTCTCCCTCTCTACCTGTCTGCCTGACTGTCTGTTCTTAACCTGTCTCTCACCTGTCTCCGTCTCTACCTGTCTGTCTGCCGATCTGTCTGTCTGCCTGTCTGTCTGTCGTCCTGTCTGTGTGTCTGCCTGTCTGTCTGCCTCTAACCTGTCTCTCACCTGTCTCACTCTCTACCTGTCTGTCTGCAGGGCAGGACCTTCACTTATTATCCAAACCCGGAGTTTTTCCCTCTGAACCGAGAAAATCCAGATTCACCGTTTAGATTCAAACCAGGAGGAGTCATCGCTGTGGAGGTGTGTGTGTGTGTGTGTGTGTGTGTGTGTGTTTCTCACTCTGATCCAGTACCTGTCTCTCACTCCTCACCTGTGTGTGTGTGTGTGTGTGTGTTACTCACTCTAATCCAGTACCTGTCTCTCACTCCTCACCTGTGTGTGTGTGTGTGTGTGTGTGTGTGTGTGTGTGTGTGTGTGTGTGTGTGTGTGTGTGTGTGTGTGTTTCAGGGTCAGGACCTGATCAGAGCGATCTCCAGACAGGAAGTGACGGCTCACCTGGGCGATCAGGAGTGTGAGGTGAAGACGTTGGATAATACTCACCTGTACTGTGAACCTCCAGAAACTCAACCACAGAGCACAGGAGACAACACACTACCCAGCCTCAAGGTAACACACACACACACCTGACAACACACACACACACCTGACAACACACACACACACCTGACAACACACCTGTAAAAACATTAGCACCTGCTGAGGAAACTTCAAACCCAGAATGAAACAAGAAAACAACAAAACTTTTTTTAATTGAACAACTTCCTCTGTCTGTCTGTCTGTCTGACCCACCTGTCTGTCTGACCCACCTGTCTGTCTCTCAGGTGTTCATGGGAAACCTGCGTGTGGACCTCGGGTTGGTTCAGTACGACACAGACTCTCTTCTTTCTCCCGTCCCATTGGCTGCTCAGATCAGTTTGGGGGCGGGAGCAGCCGTCATCATCCTATCAGTGCTGGTCGTCATCCTCATGTACAGGTGGGTACCTGTCTGTCTGACTACACCTGTACCTGTCTGTCTGACTACACCTGTACCTGTCTGTCTGAAAACACCTGTACCTGTCTGTCTGACTACACCTGTGCCTGTCTGTCTGAAAACACCTGTACCTGTCTGTCTGAAAACACCTGTACCTGTCTGTCTGACTACACCTGTACCTGTCTGTCTGAATACACCTTTACCTGTCTGTCTGAATACACCTTTACCTGTCTGTCTGACTACACCTTTACCTGTCTGTCTGAATACACCTGTACATGTCTGTCTGACTACACCTGTACCTGTCTGTGTGACTACACCTGTACCTGTCTGTCTGAACACACCTGTACCTGTCTGTCTGTCTACACCTGTACCTGTCTGTCTGATTACACCTGTACCTGTCTGTCTGACTACACCTGTACCTGTCTGTCTGAAAACACCTTTACCTGTCTGTCTGATTACACCTGTACCTGTCTGTCTGACTACACCTGTACCTGTCTGTCTGATTACACCTGTACCTGTCTGTCTGACTACACCTGTACCTGTCTGTCTGAATACACCTGTACCTGTCTGTCTGAATTGTGGAAATGGACAGACAGACTAATGTGGACATGGACAGACAGACTTATGTGGACATGGACAGACAGGTTGATGTGGACATGGACAGACACACTGAAGTGGACATGGACAGAAAAAGTGAACTTGTCAAGTACTAAAGTACTAAAAAGAAATATAGGAACGAAATTTGTTTACACACACACACACACACACACACACACTGTGTGTGTGTGTGTGTAGGAGGAAGAGTAAACAGGCGCTCAGAGATTATAAAAAAGTTTTGCTGCAGTTGGAAACTCTGGAGATAAATGTTGGAGATCAGTGTCGCAAAGAGTTCACAGGTAAACACACACACACACACACACACACACACACACACACACACACAGCTGTGACTCTAGCGCCCCCTGGAGGATCCTCTGATAAACTTTCTAAGCTTAAAGTTTCTTGTTCACGTTTGTTATCGTTAGTTTTCAGTGAGAAACATCAGTTTTTTTTTCCTGTTCTTCTCTCGGCCCCCGCAGACCTGATGACGGAGATGATGGACCTGAGCAGTGATGTGGGGGGGCCAGGGCTCCCCCTGCTGGACTACCGGACGTACGCTGAGAGAGTGTTTTTCCCCGGCCAGCAGGTGGCGCCGCTGAGCCGCCAGCTGGACCTGCCAGAGTCCAGGAGACAAACAGTGGAGCAGGGTTTGCTTCAGCTCAACAACCTGCTCAACAACAGGCTCTTCCTCACACGGGTGAGTATGGGGGGGGGGCACAGGGGGGGCACAGTGGGGGGGGGGGGGGGGGGGGGGGGGGGGGGGGGGGGGGGGGGGGGGGGGGGGGGGGGGAGGAGGCAGGGTCCAGATCCAGGACCCACCTGGAGCTGAAGTTGTTATGTGTGTCCTCAGTTCATCCACACCCTGGAGGCCCAGCAGGGATTCTCTCAGAGGGACAGAGGTTACGTGGCGAGTCTCCTGACGATGGCGCTGCACGACAAATTGGAATATTTCACCGAGGTCATGAAGAGTCTACTGCAGGACCTGGTCCAGCAGTACGTGGCCAAAAACCCCAAACTGATGCTGCGCCGGTGAGTACACACACACACACACACACACACACACACACAGATTTGGTTCATGTTGTTGGCGTCACTCAGCTGCTGCGTGTGGCCTGTGGTAAGTGGAGGTTGTGGAACTGTTTGTCTTACATTAATGAGGATGATGAGTTTATCCAATCAGAGGCAGAGCTCTGTGATTGACAGCTCGGCGTCACTGAAGCCCCGCCCCCTTTTTAAAAACAGCCTCTTTCTGTGATTCACTTCAAACTCAGAAACAGACGCTGAACTCAGAGATTTCACCCGTTTATCAAATAGACTGAGGTTGTCAAACTGACCCTCTGACCTCTGACCTCGGACATCATCGAGGCGTTTATGGCCCTTTTCCACTGACTCGTCTCAGCTCTACTCTACTCGCCTCTACTCGGTTTGTGTTGCGTTTCCATTAGCGCGGTACTACGCGTCAGATGCCAGTTTTTAGTACCTACTCTACCCTGGTTCTAAGAGAGTAAAGCTGATACTAAAAGGTGACGTGGACGGACTGCCGGTCACTCATTGGTCAGAGAATGTCGTCTCTGCAGCTTCTGACTCTGAACAAATCACTTACAAGAGGCAAAGGAATAAGTCAGCGACGGGTTTTTAATGACATTTAAACCTGACGGCACAGAACCAGACTGAATGAAGACAAAATACAGCCCTAAAATGCTCCTTCATGATTCCTAAAGAAGTTAAAAGTCCTTTTTAAAGCAAAAAGAAGTTAACAGCAAAGATAGTTGGCTTTAAAGAGTCTTTTAAATTAAATCAAAGTTGGTCGGTGCAGGAGCGATCTGTCTGCCACGAGAGTCTTTAAGCACCAATCAGTCCATTAATCCACAGGGAACCAAAAAGGAAAACCAGTTCAAAGAAGAATGATTGATCAACAACAAATCTCTGCTATACCAGGCCCAAAAATCAAAAATTAAAGTGATCTCACTGGATCCAGGGAAGAGTTGATGTCAGGAAGCAGCTCCTTCGTTTTCCTCCGCGTGCAGCAGCACCAGGCTGTTGTTTACCTCCGTTGTCATGACGACCCACATTGAGCCGCTGTATAACTTTAATGAAATCTTTTTAAAGCTTTTTTTTTTCCTTTAAAGACCACGGTGGCACATATGTTAGTACAAAATGATGTTTGTGTGGCGTTATAGATGAACATGCACGCACTTCTGTGCAGCACTTTAGCGCAGCTGTGTTATAAGATCCACGCCCACCGTGAGTCTGTAGTCGGGCTAGAGGAAAAGAACCAAACCCAGTAGAGACGAGTAGAGTAGAGCTGGAATTGTAGAGTGGAAAAGCGCCATAAGTGTCTAAACATTCGCTCTGTTTGGGACCATTTTCTCTCTAAACCCTGGAGAAGGTTGTGGGTTCAAATCCCTGTAAATGAGCAGTTTGTTAAACACTCAGAGCAACAACTGTTGTGATTCACCTCAGCATCAAACTGACCTGTCTGTCTGCCTGTCTCTCCACCTGTCTGTCTGTCCCTCCACCTGTCTGTCTCTCCACCTGTCTGTCTCTCCACCTGTCTGTCCCTCCACCTGTCTCTCTCTCCACCTGTCTGTCTCTCCACCTGTCTGTCTCTCCACCTGTCTGTCTCTCCACCTGTCTGTCCCTCCACCTGTCTCTCTCTCCACCTGTCTGTCCCTCCACCTGTCTGTCTCTCCACCTGTCTGTCCCTCCACCTGTCTGTCTCTCCTCAGGACTGAGACGGTCGTAGAGAAGATGTTGACAAACTGGATGTCGATCTGTCTCTACTCCTTCCTGAAGGTAAACCTGTCTGTCTGCACAAACCCCGTCCTGTGTGTTCTGTCTCACTCTCACCTGTCTGCCTACCTGCCTGTCTGTCTCTCCACCTGTCTGTGTGTCAGGAGGTGGCGGGGGAGCCGCTCTACATGCTGTACAGAGCCATAAAGTATCAGGTGGACAAAGGGCCGGTGGACGCCGTGACGGGGAAAGCCAAACGAACGCTGAACGACAGTCACCTGCTGAGGGAGGACGTGGACTACAGCGCCGTGGTAACACACACACACACAAACACACACACACACACACACACACAGAGTCACACACACACCTGTACCTGTCTGTCTCTCTCAGACCCTGAATGTGTTGGTGAAGAGCGGAGTTGACGTCCAACCAAACCCTGTAAAAGTCCTCGACACTGACACCATCACACAGGTAACAAGAGTGTGTGTGTGTGTGTGTGTGTGTGTGTGTGTGTGTGTTTTAGTATTATTCTCATCTATCTGTCTGTGCAGGTGAAAGATAAAATCCTGGATCAGGTCTACAGAGGAGCCCCGTTCTCTCAAAGACCAGCAGCAGACAGTCTGGACCTGGGTACACACACACACACACACACACACACACACACACACACACACACACACACACACACACACACACACACTGACTTACAGCTATTTCCTGTTGTTGACAGAGTGGCGTTCAGGTCAGGCAGGTCACCTGACCCTGTCAGATGATGATGTCACTGCTGTTGTCCATGGTCGCTGGAAACGTCTGAACACTCTTCAGCACTACAAGGTACAATCGACCAATCAGAGCTTTGCCCTGAAAACAGACCAATCAGAGCTCTGCCCTAAAAAACAGACCAATCAGAGCTCTGCCTTGAGACGGACCAATCAGAGCTCTGCCCCGAAACAGACCAATCAGAGCTCAGCCCTGAAAAACAGACCAATCAGAGCTCAGCCCTGAAATACAGACCAATCAGAGCTCTGTTCCTGTTTCCTCAGGTTCCAGACGGAGCCACAGTCGCTCTGATCCCTCGCTCCCAGAGTTCAGGTGGAGTCGGAGTCAGTCAGGTGTTCCAGACCGGAGAGAGTAAGACCACACACACACACACACACACACACACACACACACCATTTACACACACCACTGTACACACAATGCCATTCTCACAAGATCCAAATATCCACTGGATCACAATAGTCCACATGTTTCTTGTGTTTGTGTGTGTGTGTGTGCGTGTGTGTGTGTGTGTGGTTGCCATAGAAACGCCGATGCTGGAGGGGGAGGAGGAGGAGGGGCAGAGACTGTGGCACCTGGTGAAGAGCAGTGAAGACCCAGAAATCCCCAAACACAGAAAGAGCAGCATGAGAGAGAGAGAGAGGGCCAAGGCCATACCTGAGATTTACCTGACCAGGTTACTGAGCATGAAGGTACACACACACACACACACACACACACACACACACACACATATACACACTCTCTCTGACCCGTTGCTCCTCGTCTTTAGGGAACCCTGCAGAAATTCGTGGACGATGTTTTTCTCGCCATCCTCAGCACCAAACGAGCTCCGCCCATCGCCGTCAGATTCTTCTTTGACTTCCTGGACGACATGGCGGACAAACACGGCATCGACGACCCCGAGACCGTTCACATCTGGAAAACCAACAGGTGAGACCCACTAACCTGTCTGTCTGTCTGTCTGTCTCTCTAACAGTCTGTCTCTCTGACCCGTCTGTCTCTCTGCAGTCTCCCTCTCAGGTTCTGGGTGAACATTTTAAAAAACCCTCAGTTTGTGTTGGACGTTCAAGTCACCGACAGCATCGACGCCGTTCTGTCCGTCATCGCTCAGACGTTCATCGACTCCTGCACAACCTCAGAGCACAAAGTGGGACGGGTACGACCTGTCTGTCTGTCTGTCTGTCTGTCTGTCTGTCTGTCTGTCTGTCTGTCTGTCTGTCTGTGGGTCAATGAGGTGACGTCCCCTTTTTTTGTGTCCGAGTGCAATATTTCCTTCCATCATGAATTGAGTATTTCATCACATGTATTTCTTTATTCTATGAAACCTGTGTTATTTGAACACATCTTTAAACTATTAAAATATAACATGTTTTTTTGTGTTTTGGTTCCTCAAACCCCCAAAATGTCAGGTGGTGCAACCGTCCTGACAAGTATCCACAGTAATTAAACTCTAAAAATTGAATGTCAGTTATTGTAAATGGAAATTAAAAATACAGTGGCATTATTTTATGCTTCAACCTTTTTAAATAAAACATTCTTTGCAAATAAAAAGAATTTTAAAGCTGTTGAGAAATGTAAAAAACTTTTGTCCCGTAATTTTCACCTTGTCAAATGTCAGGGTGGTGCAACCGTAACATTAGACTTTTATTTTAAAGTGAAGAGAATAAAACAGGAAACAGGAAACTGCATCAGCCAGAGGAGCCCAAATGACATTTGTGACCAAGTGGAAAAGTTTGTAGATTTCTCTGAAATACTGATAAAAAAG
>RPOG01002025.1:19419-43013 GCA_008086565.1 Thalassoma bifasciatum
AATTCTTAAGATATAGAAGTCAAATTAATGAGATTAAAAGTCAAATTTAAGTGATAAAAAGTTAAATTATGAGATTAAAAGTCAAAATAATGTGATTGAAACTCAAAATTATGTGACAAAGTCATTTTATGAGATGAAAACTCAAATTTATGGGATGAAAAGTCAAAATTATGAGAAAAAGATGTTCAAATTTAGTGATTAAAAGTCTTATTTAAGTGGTTAAAAGTGAAATTTATATGATCAAAAGTCAAAATTATGAGATAAAAGTCAAACTTTGAGATCAAAAGTCAATTTTTTCAGAAACAGATGTTCAATTTAAATGATAAAAAGTCAAAATTATTAGATTAAGAAGTCAAAGTTAAAAAGAGTTCTGCAGCGTTTGTGTGTGTTGTTGATGTGTGACTTTGTCTTTGCATGGTAGAGTTTGAACTGTCACTTGTAGATGTAGTGATGAACTGTGTTAACTGACAATGGTTTTCTGAAGTGTTCCTGAGCCCACGTGCTAATATCCTTTACACAATGATGTGGGTTTTTAATGCAGCGCCGCCTGAGGGGTCAAAGGTCACGACCATTCAATGTTGGTTTTGGGCCTTGCTGCTTACGTGAAGAGATTTCTCCAGATTCTCTGAATCTTTTGATGATATTATGGTCTGTAGATGATGAAATCCATCAATTCCTGCAGTTGGACAAAGTTGAGAAACATTGTTCTTAAACTGTTGGACTATTTGCTCACGCAGTTGTTGACAAAGTGGTGAACCTGGCTCCATGATCCAAACAGCTGTTT
This sequence comes from Thalassoma bifasciatum, assembly GCA_008086565.1. Lineage (NCBI taxonomy): Eukaryota > Metazoa > Chordata > Actinopteri > Labriformes > Labridae > Thalassoma > Thalassoma bifasciatum. The sequence goes on from RPOG01002025.1 coordinate 20,204, forward strand.
TTTCAGCATCAGTAACTTTATCTGACTAATAATAACTGTGTTCTCTTTTCTATGTTTCACACAACGTCCAAACGTCAGTGGAATCGGGGTTGTGTGTTTTGATATCTGTTCCCTTTTTGGGATAATTTTGACTTCTTTTAATCTTTTGTGTTGGAAAAAAAAAATTGACCTCATCTATTTATCAAATCAACTATCATGACAAAGCAAAAATATTCCTGTCTCTGCTGATTTAACGTCTCGTTAATTTTGTTCTTTGTTGGATCAAACTAACTTGGAGTAAATTACATTAAATAAGATGAAACTCTATTTTTTTTTGTTTTTGTAGCTTTGAATGCAGGAAGTGGAAACAACCACACGACCAGCAAAAAACAACGACGACGAGGAAAGAAACATCGCAGAGGGCGAGGAGACGAGACCCGGTGAGAAAAACACGATGACTGCCCCAGATACACAGATACACAGTCAGAGGCTAAATTTAGGTGTGTGAGTGAGTGTGTGTGTGTGTGTGTGTGTGTGTGTGTGTGTGTGTGTGTGTGTGTGTGTGTGTGTGTGTTGCTCTCTCTGCAGGGTGTCAGTAACGGTCGTCTCTTTCTAACCTGCATTAAACTAGTCATCATGATGTGTGTGTGTGTGTGTGGGAGTTCCTGATCTGTAACAGCCAATCACAACATGAGGAAACTCTGATGTCATTAACCTCAATTTAAAACCATGTTTTTTTGGTTCAGTCCTGAAGACCCAGGTGACCTCGACCAGCTCAACGCCAACACCTGCCCGCCCCCCCAGAGTCCACCAGAGGGACCCTGCCCGCCCCCCCCAGAATTCAACCCCCCCTCTTGGGATCCCCCCAGGCCACAGGAGTCTGCAGGAAGTTCACCTGTCTGTCCTGATGATGTCACTGACTGGACCTCACCACCTGAGCGCGACTTTGAAGAGGCTCCGCCCTCTCAGACCCCCCCCCACCAGACCCCCACCCCACAGGAAGAAGCAGGTAGAGCTGGCAGTCCACTCACAGTCAGCCAATCAGCTTGTGTTCGACCTCTAAGCCCCGCCCACAGTCAGGCTGAATTCCCTCCAGTTTTAACCCAAAGTTTTACCCAGGATGCACCCTGCTCTGGTCATGTGACCCCTGATGATGATGGACAGACTCAGAGCCAATCACATACTTGCAGCTCACCTGCAGCATATCCACCCAGAATTACCCACAATGCCTCAGAAATGGACCCAGCCTTGCAATGCTCTGACTCCTCCCCCTTTCCGATGACATCAGTGACCTTCACCTCCAGCTCCTCCTCCCATCTGAACTCCTCCCCCTGCTCCTCCCTCCTCTGCTCCCTCGACTCTCTGACTCCTCCCATTGGCCCGTCCTGCATGATGTCATCAGCTCCCCCTCAAACAGCCACGCCCCCTCCACCAATGAGCCCGCCCCCTGAGTTAACCCCGCCCCCTGCTCACCTGCTGGGCTCTGACGACGAGGAGCAGGAGGATCCTTCTGACTACTGCAAAGGTGAGACAGGTGAAAAAAGTGAGACAGGTGTAAAGGTGAGACAGGTGAAAAAGGTGAGACAGGTGAAAAAGGTGAGACAGGTGAAAAAGGTAAGACAGGTGAAAAGGTGAGAAAGGTGATAAAGGTCAGACAGGTTCAAAAGGTGAGACAGGTGGAAAAGGTAATACATGTGTTAAAGGTGAGACAGGTGTAAGGTTGGACAGGTATAAAGGTGAGACAGGTGAAAAAGGTGAGACAGGTGTAAAAGGTGAGACAGGTGAAAAGGTGAGACAGGTGAAAAAGGTGAGACAGGTGAAAAAGGTGAGACAGGTGAAAAAGGTGAGACAGGTGAAAAGGTGAGACAGGTGAAAAAGGTAAGACAGGTGAAAAGGTGAGAAAGGTGATAAAGGTCAGACAGGTTCAAAAGGTGAGACAGGTGGAAAAGGTAATACATGTGTTAAAGGTGAGACAGGTGTAAGGTTGGACAGGTATAAAGGTGAGACAGGTGAAAAAGGTGAGACAGGTGTAAAAGGTGAGACAGGTGAAAAAGGTGAGACTGGTGTAGAAGGAGAGACAGGTGAAAAAGGTGAGATTGGTGAAAAAGTTGAGACAGGTTTAAAAGGTGAGACAGGTGGAAAAGGTGAGACAGGTATAAAGGTGAGACAGGTGGAAAAAGTGAGACAGGTGGAAAATGTGAGACAGTGGAAAAAAGTGAGACAGGTAAAAAGGTGAGACAGGTGTAAAAGGTGAGACAGGTGTAAAAGGTGAGACAGGTGTAAAAAGTGAATCAGCTGAAAAAGGTGAGACTGGTGAAAAAAGTGAGACAGGTGGAAAAGGTGAGACAGGTGAAAAAGGTGGGACAGGTGAAAGACGTGAGTGGTGAAAAAAGTGAGATAGTTGCAAAAGGTGAGACAGGTGTTAAAATGAGACTGGTGAAAAAAGTGAGACAGGTGTAAAGGTGAGACAGGTGGAAAAAGTGAGACAGGTGTAAAATGTGAGACAATTGAAAAAGGTGAGACAGGTGAAAAATCTGGTGATTATTTTGTAAACTGCATGTTTTTTATCAGAGATACAAAGCAACTGCATGCAGGTGTTTATAGGTGGAGCTGCAGGTGGAGAGGTTGTTGTTGTTCAGGTGTGTTTACCTGTCCTATCGTTGTTGTTGTTGTTGTTCAGGTGTGTTTACCTGTAATATCGTCGTTGTTGTTGTTGTTGTTGTTCAGGTGTGTTTACCTGTAATATCGTTGTTGTTGTTGTTGTTCAGGTGTGTTTACCTGTCCTGTTGTTGTTGTTGTTGTTGTTGTTGTTCAGGTGTGTTTACCTGTCCTGTTGTTGTTGTTGTTGTTGTTCAGGTGTGTTTACCTGTCCTGTTGTTGTTGTAGGTGGCTACTACCCGGTGAAGATCGGTGACCTGTTTAACGGCAGATACCATGTGGTTCGCAAACTGGGCTGGGGTCATTTCTCTACAGTTTGGCTCTGCTGGGACATTCAGTAAGACACACACACACACACACACACACACACACACATTAACGTTACTTAAAAGCTGCTGATCTCAATGACTCACCTTCTTGTGTGTACCTGGTTTATGTTTGTGTTTGTGTGTGTGTGTGTGTGTGTGTGTGTGTGTGTGTGTGTGTGTGTGTGTGTGTGTGTTTCAGGAGGAAGCGCTTCGTGGCGTTGAAGGTGGTGAAGAGCGCTCCTCATTACACGGAGACGGCCGTGGATGAGATCAAACTGCTGCGATGTGTGAGTCAAACACTTGCACACACACACACACACACACACACACAGCATTCATGTTATCTTGGTAATCACCTGTGTGTGATGCTCTAACAGGTGTGTGTGTGTGTGTGTGTGTGTGTGAACAGGTGAGAGACAGTGACCCGTCTGATCCTCACAGAGAAACAATCGTCCAACTCATCGACGACTTTAAGATTTCAGGAGTTAACGGCGTCCGTATCCTTCACCTGTCTGTGTGCTCACCTGTCTGTGTGCTCACCTGTCTGTGTGCTCACCTGTCTGTGTGTTCACCTGTCTGTGTGTTCACCTGTCTGTGTGTTCACCTGTCTGTGTGCTCACCTGTCTGTCTGCTCACCTGTCTGTCTGCTCACCTGTCTGTCTGCTCACCTGTCCGTGTGCTCACCTGTCTGTGTGCTCACCTGTCTGTCTGCTCACCTGTCTGTCTGCTCACCTGTGTACAGATGTGTGTATTAGTCCTTACCTGTGTGTGTACAGATGTGTGTATTAGTCCTTACCTGTGTGTGTACAGATGTGTGTATTAGTCCTTACCTGTGTGTGTACAGATGTGTGTATTAGTCCTTACCTGTGTGTGTACAGGTGTGTGTATTAGTCCTTACCTGTGTGTGTACAGATGTGTGTATTAGTCCTTACCTGTGTGTGTACAGATGTGTGTATTAGTCCTTACCTGTGTGTGTACAGATGTGTGTATTAGTCCTTACCTGTGTGTGTACAGATGTGTGTATTAGTCCTTACCTGTGTGTGTACAGATGTGTGTATTAGTCCTTACCTGTGTGTGTACAGATGTGTGTATTNCACCTGTCTCACCTGTCTCACCTGACACTCCTGTCTCACCTGACACACCTGACACACCTGTCTCACCTGACACTCCTGTCTCACCTGACACACCTGTCTCACCTGTCTCACCTGACACACCTGACACACCTGTCTCACCTGTCTCACCTGTCTCACCTGACACACCTGACACACCTGTCTCACCTGACACACCTGACACACCTGTCTCACCTGTCTCACCTGTCTCACCTGACACACCTGACACACCTGTCTCACCTGACACACCTGCGTCATCTCTCACGTTGGTTTTTTTTCACTTTTCGTCCTCAGGTCGACCTTTAAGGGGTTTTTAGCGCGTTACCATAGAGACCAACGCTTCAGCGCCCTGAACAGGAAGAAGGAACAGGAAGTTCTCTTCCATCATCACGTGGCTTCTTTAAAGAAACGGGACAAAGAGAACCGCGACAGGAAGTCTGAGAAACTCAGCTGAGAACCTCCAGAACCATTCTCCACCTTTTTTTTCCACCTTTAGAGACCTTAAACTTTTCCAAGAGCATAAAAACAGAACTTTCCAGAACCTTAAAAAAATACTGCCAAGATCCTGGAACTGTCTCAGACCTGGAAGGTTCCTCCCTTTGGGACCGGTATCACCTGGAAGGTTCCTCCCTTTGGGACCGGTATCACCTGGAAGGTTCCTCCCTCTGGGACCGGTATCACCTGGAAGGTTCCTCCCTTTGGGACCAGTATCACCTGGAAGGTTCCTCCCTCTGGGACCAGTATCACCTGGAAGGTTCCTCCCTCTGGGACCAGTATCACCTGGAAGGTTCCTCCCTCTGGGACCGGTATCGCCTGGAAGGTTCCTCCCTTTGGGACCGGTATCGCCTGGAAGGTTCCTCCCTTTGGGACCGGTATCACCTGGAAGGTTCCTCCCTTTGGGACCAGTATCACCTGGAATGTTCCTCCCTTTGGGACCAGTATCACCTGGAAGGTTCCTCCCTCTGGGACCAGTATCACCTGGAAGGTTCCTCCCTCTGGGACCAGTATCACCTGGAAGGTTCCTCCCTCTGGGACCGGTATCACCTGGTTCCTGGACTCTGAGCTGCACTTACAAACCTGAACCTGATGCAGATAAAAGGCCAAGTTTCCTGGACCAGAACCAGAACCAGAGCACAGAAGAAAACTGTCTCCATTCGTCCGTGTGTCGTTCTGACCTTTGACCTGAAACCCGGGCTAGCGCGCTGCGCTAAGACCGTTTTCATTGATTATTGATTCATTGAGATAAAAATGTTTGAGATTCTGATTAAAAAGTTCTCCTGAAGTTCAGACTTTAAACAGGACCTGGCTGTGGAGGTGAAATGCATTCTGGGAGTTGTTGTGTTGAGTTTTCTCTCTACATGTTTGTGTAAGTACCCCCCCCCCATTGTCTTACACCTGTTTCTATTCTGTGACGCTGCTGTCGACAAACATGTTGTTACCGTGACGACCTGTGATTGGACAGAAGCTGTTTCCTGTTTCTCTTCTTCACTGTTTAATAAAAATTTACTTTGAGCTCGTCTTTATTTTTTCTTACAGAGAAAAATTTACTTTGGTGCCAGACTGACCACGGCACACCTGTTCTTCATCTTCATCATCTTCAACATCATCATCATCATCATCACCATCATCTTCATCTTCATCATCATCATCATCATCATTATCATCACCATCATCATCATCATCTTCATCATCATCACCATCATCATCATCATCACCATCATCATCATCATCATTATCATCACCATCATCATCATCATCTTCATCATCATCACCATCATCATCATCTTCATCATCATCATCATCATCATTATCATCACCATCATCATCATCATCTTCATCATCATCANGTCTCACCTGACACACCTGACACACCCGTCTCACCTGTCTCACACGTCTCACCTGTCTCACCTGTCTCACCTGTCACACCTGAAACACCTGTAACACCTGTCTCACCTGTCACACCTGACACACCTGTAACACCTGTAACACCTGTCTCACCTGTCACACCTGTAACATCTGTCACACCTGTCTCAGTTTTCACACCTAACACACCTGTCACATCTGAAACACCTGTAACACCTGTCTCACCTGTCACACATGACACACCTGTCCCACCTGATTCACCTGTCTCACTTGTCTCCCTTTACACACCTGACACACCTGTCTCCCTTTTCACACCTGTCACACCTGTCTCCCTTTTCACACCTGACACACCTGTCACACCTGTCTCCCTTTTCACACCTGTCACACCTGTCTCCCTTTTCACACCTGTCACACCTGTCTCCCTTTTCACACCTGACACACCTGTCACACCTGTCTCCCTTTTCACACCTGTCACACCTGTCTCCCTTTTCACACCTGACACACCTGTCACATCTGAAACATCTGTCGCAGGTCATACTGGTCAAACCTGTCTCACATGTGTGTGATGTCACCTGTGTTTTTTCTCACCTGTACTTGTTCTCACCTGTGTGTGTGTGTGTGTGTGTGTGTGTGTGTGTGTGTGTGTGTTCCCTCAGGTTCTCCAGGGCCTTGATTACCTGCACACTAAGTGTAAGATCATCCACACGGACATTAAACCTGAGAACATTCTTCTGGACGTGGACGAAGTTTACGTGCGGCGTTTGGCGGCCGAGGCCACGCTCTGGCAGAGAGCCGGGGCTCCGCCCCCTTCAGGGTCTTCAGGTAAGAAGGAGCCTGCTGATTGGCTGGAAGATGGACTCAACACAGACAGTGATGAACATGATCAGCTGTTGAGATAATTAAAGGGAGTTTCCCTCCTTGGATCACCTGTCTGTCTCTCCCTCTGTCTGCATCATTTCTACCTGTCTGTCTCTCCATCCTGCACTTTTTTAGCTTCTGATGTCTGTCTGTCTGTCTGTCTGTCTGTCTGTCTGTCTGTCTGTCTGTCTGTCTGTCTGTCTCAATTTCTGTTTCTGATCTGTTCTTTATTTCTGCCTGTCTCTCTCTCTCTCTCTCTCTCTCTCTCTGTAGTCAGCATGGCTCCCAGGGATCACCAGGTGAGTTACCTGTGTGCTGCCTGCTGTGACCTTATTGGTTGTTTCAGAGTTTATCATGACATCATCACATCTGGTGGGCAGGCAGTGTTAGTGACGCACACACACACACACACACAGACACACACACACAGGTGAGCTGAATCCTCTGACTCTTACCTGTTTGTTAAAATTCTCTCTGATCGTTGATGTGCATGAAGCCCCGCCCCCTGAGCAGCATGTGACCAATGAGAGAGCAGAGCTTAACACCACACACGCCATCAGCTGTTAATGTGTTATACAATGGGGGGGGGGGGGGGGGGGGGCATGACATTTTTTTTTTATTACTTTTTTCATTTTTTTGAATGTATATCAGTCTTCCTGTTGGAATTTATGTTGTTTTATGTTTTTGTGCAAAATCTTGTTGAGTAATAATTTAAACCTAAATCAGAAATAATGATATTAGATCTGTTTTAATGTGTTTTTGAAGGTATGACTTTCTTTTATCAACAAATAACATTTTGTGTCACAACTGAAACATTTACCTGAGTCTGGGTCTTAACAGTAAACAGTCGGGGTTTTTTTTGTTTGTTTTGTTATTTTTTCAGCTTAATTTAACTTTTCTGGACACAACATGTTCAGCAAACAGTTTGAAGACTTGTTGGTTCAAACACTGATTACAGACGTCAGCTCAATGTGACGTGTGTGTGTGTGTGTGTGTGTGTGTGTGCGTGTGTGTGTGTGTGTGTTTTAAGGATGGTAAACTGTCTAAGAACAAGAAAAAGAAGTTGAAGAGAAAAGCGAAGCGACAGCAGCGCCTCCTGGAGGAGAGACTGGTGGAAATACATGTGAGTGAAACAGGGGCCAGGAATTACCCCGCCAAAATAAAGCAGGAAGTTACAGGATGCTCCTCCACAATAAATGTCTGTGCTGTGATTGCAGAGGTTGGAGGAAGAGGAGGGTGTTCTTCATCCCGAAAACGCAGAGAACAACTGTAAGTTCCCAAAGAGATGATAAAGCTCTAAACAAAGCAACAGAAACACATCAAACACTTTTATTGTGAAAAACTGTCCTTCACACATGTGAACATCCTGTTTCTGTCTCTCAGACCCATGGCACCTAATTTTTTTAAAACTTAAATCTGTGAGACACATTTAGAGACACTTCCTACGTCCTCTGTTGGTTAAACCACAACTTTAAACCCATTTCAGTGAGACGGAACGTTAGTTATGAACAAAAAAACTAAAAACTACTTTTTCACTAATATCACACTAAAAACACCAACAGCAACATCAACAGCAACAAAAACATCAACAACAACATCAACACCAACAAAAACATCAACAGCAACATAAACAACATAAACAAGAACAAAAACACCAACAGCAACATTAACAGCAACATAAACACCACCAGCAACAGCAACATCAACACCAACAAAAACAACAACAGCAACATCGACACCAACAAAGACATCAACAGCAACATAAACACCAACAACAGCAACATAAACACCAACAACAGCAACATAAACACCAACAGCAACAGCAACATAAACGCCAACAACAGCAACATCAACACCAACAAAAACATAAATGGCAACATAAACACCAACAACAGCAATAAAAACACCGACAACAACAACAAAAACATCAACAACAGCAACAAAAACATCAACACCAACAAAATATCAACAACATAAACACCAACAAAAATATCAACAGCAACAAACATCAACAGCAAAACCAATATAAACAACATACACAAGAAGAAAAACATAAACAAGAAGAAAAACATCAACAGCAACATAAACACCAATAACAGCAAAATAAACAACATAAACAACAGCAACACCAACAAAAACACCAACAAAAACATCAACAAAAACAGCAACAGCAACCTAAACACCAACAACAAACACTAGCAAAAACAGCAATATAAACAACAACAACAGCAAAATAAACAACATAAACACCAACAAAAACATCAACAGCAACATAAACACCAACAAAAACATCAACAGCAACATCAACAGCAACAAAAACATCAGCAGCAACATAAACACCAACAAAAACATCAACAGCAACATAAACACCAACAAAAACATCAACAGCAACATCAACAGCAACAAAAACATCAGCAGCAACATAAACACCAACAAAAACATCAACAGCAACATAAACACCAACAAAAACATCAACATAAACACCAACAACATAAACACTGACAAAAACATCAACTGCAACATTAACACCAAAAACAAAATAAACAACATGAATAACAGACCACAGCGATGCCACCAGCAGCTCTGGTGGCATCGCTCTCTCTCTCTCTCTCTCTCTCTCCCTCTGTCTGTCCGTCTCTCACACACCCCCCCCCCCCCCCCCCCCCCCCCCCCCCCCCCCCCCCCCCCCCCCCCCCCCCCCCCCCCCGTCTGAACTCTGACCTGCTGCTTCGTCTCTTTGATCAAACCTCTGTGATTGTTTTTTTGTTGTTGATCACTGTTTGTTTGTTTGTTGTTGGTTGCTCAGGTTCCCTGGTTGCCAACAGCTCGTTCTCCCCCTCAGCTCAGACCAAAACCAGCCCAGAGTCCAGCAGCTCCTGGTTGGAAGACAGGTGTAACAGGTGTAAGAGGTGTAACGGCTGTAACAGGTGCAGCAGGTGTAACGGCTGTAACGGACACACACCTGGACGCTTCTCCAGCCCCGCCTCCGGCCTATCAGGGTTCTCCAGCTCTGTGATGTCAGCGACGTCTGAGTCAGCGCTGTCCACCCAATCAGGATACTCCAGTGGACGGGATGGTAACACACACACACACACACACACACACACACACACACACACACACACACACACACACACACACACACCTGTGATCAAATTTCTGGATTCAGAGTCATGAGGAAAGAAAAAGAATTGTTAAAGTTTCTGCAGGAAAAGTTGATCTCCTTCTCTCTCTCTCTTTCTCTGTCTCTCTCTGTCTCTCTCTCTCTCTCTCTGTCTGTCTCTCTCTCTCTATCTCTCTCTCTCTCTCTCTGTCTGTCTCTCTCTCTCTCTCTCTCACTCTCTCTCTCTCTCTCTCTCTCTCTCTCTCTCTCTCTCTCTCTCTCCTCNCTACAGACCACTACAGACCTCTACAGACCTCTACAGACCACTACAGACCACTACAGACCAGTACAGACCACTACAGACCAGTACAGACCACTACAGACCACTACAGTCTTCTACAGACCACTACAGACCACTACAGACCAGTACAGACCACTACAGACCAGTACAGACCACTACAGACCACTACAGTCTTCTACAGACCACTACAGACCACCACAGACCACTACAGACCACTACAGTCTTCTACAGACCACTACAGACCACTACAGACCTCTACAGACCACTACAGACCTCTACAGACCTCTACAGACCACTACAGACCACTACAGACCTCTACAGACCAAGTCAAGTTTTTGTCTTAAGGAAATTTTAATTCTAGACTAGATAAAACCAGAAGCCGATGTAGATCTACTGACATAGATCTGCTTACATAGATCTACTGACATAAACTCTGCTCACATAGATCTGCTGATGTAGATGTACAGACATAGATCTGCTGTCATAGATGTACTGACACAGATCTGCTGTCATAGATGTACTGACATAGATCTGCTGTCATAGATCTGCTGTCATAGATCTGCTGTCATAGATCTGCTGTCAAAGATTACTGACATAGATCTGCTGTCATAGATGTACTGACATAAATCTGCTCAAAGATGTACTGACATAGATCTGCTGTCATAGATGTACTGACATAGATCTGCTGTCATAGATGTACTGACATAGTTCTGCTGACATAGATGTACTGACATAGTTCTGCTGTCATAGATGTACTGACATAGATCTGCTGGCATAGATGTACTGACATAGATCTACTGACATAGATCTGCTCACATAGATCTGCTTCATTGTTTCAGCACAAACACTTCACTGAGGACATCCAGACTCGTCAGTATCGAGCTGTGGAGGTTTTGATTGGAGCAGAGTACGGACCCCCAGCTGACATCTGGAGCACGGCCTGCATGGTACACACACACACACACACACACACACACACACACACACACACACACACACACACACACACACACACACACATACCTATATAGAAACCAGTGTGTTCAGTGTGTTCAAACAAATAAAACCATCAAAGGCTGTTTCTGTTTTTGTTCGTCTGTGTGTGTGTGTGTGTGTGTGTGTGTGTGGTTGTTTCAGGCCTTTGAGCTGGCGACAGGTGATTACCTCTTTGAACCTCATTCAGGAGAAGATTACACCAGAGACGAAGGTAAAATACACACATTTTTATTAAAATTATGATTATTATTTATGATAAATAATAATAATAATAATAATAATAATAATAATAATAATAATAATAATAATAATAAAACAATAATAATAATAATAATAATAACAATTTTTGTTATTATTATTGTTTATATCAATAATAATAATTATTGTTATAAGTAATAGAAATATAGTTGTGATTATTACAACAATTATTGTTATTGTCACATTTAATATTATAATCAAACAAAACCATCACTGTAAATAAAGAATAAAGAAAATTAGCTGATCTTCAGAATATAAAAAAAAGAACTGTGTAGTTTTACAGTGTATTTTCTCTCTGTAGTGTGGTTTAACAGTGTATTAGTGTAGTTTTACAGTGTATAAGTGTAGTTTTACAGTGTATTTTTTCTCTGTGTTGTAGTTTTACAGTGTATAAGTGTAGTTTTACAATGTATTTTTTCTCTGTGTTGTAGTTTTACAGTATATTAATGTAGTTTTACAGTGTATTTTTTCTCTGTGTTGTAGTTTTACAGTGTATTTTTTCTCTGTGTTGTAGTTTTACAGTGTATTTTCTCTCTATATTGTAGTTTTACAGTGTATTTTTTCTCTGTGTTGTAGTTTTACAGTGTATTTTCTCTCTGTAGTGTGGTTTTACAGTATATTAATGTAGTTTTACAGTGTATTTTTTCTCTGTGTTGTAGTTTTACAGTATATTAATGTAGTTTTACAGTGTATTTTTTCTCTGTGTTGTAGTTTTACAGTATATTAATGTAGTTTTACAGTGTATTTTTTCTCTGTGTTGTAGTTTTACAGTATATTTTCTCTCTATATTGTAGTTTTACAGTGTATTTTCTGTCTGTAGTGTAGCTTTACAGTGTATTAGTGTAGTTTAACAGTGTATTTTTCTCTCTGCATTGTAGTTTTACAGTGTATTTTTCTCTCTGTTGTGTAGTTTTATAGTGTATTAGTGTAGTTTTACAGTGTATTTTTCTCCCTGTTGTGTAGTTTTACAGTGTATTTTTCTCTCTGTATTGTAGTTTTACAGTGTAATTTTCTCTCTGTTGTGTAGTTTTATAGTGTATCAGTGTAGTTTTACAGTGTATTTTTCTCTCTGTATTGTAGTTTTACAGTGTATTTTCTCTCTGTTGTGTAGTTTTATAGTGTATTAGTGTAGTTTTACAGTGTATTTTCTCTCTGTAGTGTAGTGTTACAGTGTATTAGTGTAGTTTTACAGTGTATTTTCTCTCTGTCGTGTAGTTTTACAGTGTATTAGTGTAGTTTTACAGTGTATAAGTGTAGTTTTACAGTGTATTTTCTCTCTGTCGTGTAGTTTTACAGTGTATTAGTGTAGTTTTACAGTGTATTTTCTCTCTGTAGTGTAGTTTTACAGTGTATTAGTGTAGTTTTACAGTGTATTTTGTCTCTGTTGTGTAGCTTTACAGTGTATTTTTCTCTCTGTAGATCACATTGCTCATGTCATCGAGTTGCTCGGTCCAGTTCCTCTTCCTTTCGCTTTGTCAGGACGTTATTCAAGAGAATATTTCAACAGGAAAGGTGAGACACCTGTCTGTCTGTGTTTAACTTCTCATACCTGTACTTCACCTGTCTCCCCCCTCTCACCTGTCTGTCTCTCTGTCTCAGGTGAGCTGCGTCACATCTCTAACCTGAAGCCCTGGGGTTTGTTCGAGGTTCTGTTGGAAAAGTACGAGTGGCCGTTGGATCAAGCTGCTCAGTTCAGTGATTTCCTGTTAACTATGTTGGAGCCTGTTCCTGAGAGAAGAGCAACAGCTGCTGAGTGTCTGCAACACGCCTGGCTGCACACCTGAACACACCTGAACACACACCTGTACACACACCTGAACACACACCTGAACACACCTGAACACACACCTGAACACACACACACACACACACAGTGGCTGATTAATGTTTCTTGTGTTTAGTTCCTGTGGAGTTAGATCAGTGTGTCTCTGTTTTTCCGTTCAGTCTAAGGTTGAACCTAATTGTCTGGATTTGACGCTCAGATGTTTTCAGTTTCATCAGAACGGTTTTAAAAAAAGATCTAATTGTGATTTTTCTGGCAGAAACAGCGATTTCAATTGGATTCATGATTTTCTTTAAATCAAACTTTAGTGAAACTTTCACAATTTACAGTAACATTTACAAACTTGACAGAAAATTACATCAAACCATCGAAACATCAAAAGCTTTTACTTTAATGTGAGGATGAAAATGAAAACTGAAGGTAAGAATTGTTTCCAACTTTGAGATAAAAGGTCAATATTTTAATATAAAAAGTGGAAATTTTGAGAAATAAAGACAAAATTCTGAGACAAAAGTCAATAAACTTCCAGAGTTTAAGAAATCAATTTAACATTATGTGAAAAAAGTCCAAACTTTCTCATTTAAGGTCAAAATTTTAAGTCGACAAAAGTCTAAGTTTTTAAATAAAGGCAGTGCTTGAGATAAAAAATCAGAACTCTAAGATTTAAGTCAAAATTATATGAAATAAATACAAAATTATGGAATGAAAGGCAACACCTATTCCTGTTATTTCTAAACCGGACTTTTTAAATTGTATTTTAAGTTATAAAAACTGCAGAACAGAAAGAGATATCTTTGACTCTTAACTTTTAAAAAATAATGTAGTGCAAAAATATTCTTAATTGTGTCAAGTTAAATAAAATAAAATACAAAACAATTTTTTAAAAATTCAACAATCTCAAGGAAAAAAGGATTTTTCCAACAGTCTCACACTCAAAATAAAATTAAAATAATTACTCAAAATAAAAAAGCAAAGTTTCTCCAACAACATTAAAGTGTTTAAGTTTTTCTCACCGAGTCTTTTTGAGTTAAAGATGTTTTTCTGAGTGAACTTCATCAGGTAGAAACGCTGCGTCACATCCAGACACGCTGGGTCAGTGCTCTGACCTTTGACCTCTCCATCAGGTGTGAAGCAGAATCAGTCACTTTCAGCTCAAACTCTTTATGTTTCTTCACTTTTGATCTGAGTTTCTTTGAAGTTTGTTCTTCAGTCGTTTTTTTTTTCACGTTTATTGATTATTGATCTGAAACTTCTGCAGCTTCGCTCACGACTGACGCTCGTTTCTCTGAAGTTTTCTGTTGTTTCTCTGGAGAACTTTGTTGTTGTGTGTCTCTTTTGTTTGAAGGAATCTCACCTTTACGTTCTCATGTCATAAAAAGTGCCTTGAAACAAACTCAGCCTCCTCCTGGTCACAGTGACATCATCAGTGACATCATCGGTGACCTTGTTTTTTTTTTTTTTTTTTTTTTTTTTTTTTTTTTTTTTTTTTTTTTTTTTTTTTTTTTTTTTTTTTTTTTTTTTTTACGTCTGTGAGTGTGAAATGTTTGTTCTGTTGAAATAAAGATTTCCTGACCTTTGACCCCCGAATGTGTCTGTGAAGTCTGTTTTAATAAACTCATTAGTTGCGAGTTTATGTTCTTCTTCTTCTTCTTCCGCCCACTTTTTTGGATCTTCTTCTCCTACAAATTTCATCTGATTTTCACCGTTTAAACTTCAAAACGACCGGGTCCCTCAGGACTGGTGCGCTATGACTTTTCAGACAGATTTCACTTATACGTTCAGAGATATTTCAATTTTTTCAAGATTTTTTCACGCATGGGTTTTTTCACAAAAAGAGGGTCTAAAAACGTATTTTTAAAAAGTTCTTTGAAAATGGATAAAAACATATTTCTGAGAGAAGAATTATGTTTTTATAACAGATTTCTTTTTTTCAGAATTTAACTAAAGCAAACAGTTGATTTTCTGTAAATTTTCAAAGAGAACATGAGAATCAAGGCAACGTTGAGAAACTTTTCATTTTTTTTCGTTCTGTTAACGCATATCGTTGACGTCATGATACAATCAGGTACCCTGGGAAACTTGAAAATCTCACAATTTGCCAGTTTTTCAGCTTTTGGATCGGACAAATGGTTTGTAAATGCCAGATTTAAAAATAAAGTGATTTTTTTTTTTTTTGCAGGTTTGGTATCCCAAGGGTTTAGCATGTTAAAATATTCATATATATTTTAAAAAGTTCACTGAGAAAGCATAAATAGCTTCTGTATTTATGGGGTCAGAGATGGGCTGCAAAATGTTTTGAGACTTAAAAATGGGCCCTGAGCTGAAAAAGGTTGGGGATCGATGCTGTTGAATGTTCAGATTTTGACAACATCTGAAAAATCCTTCAGCCTCATCCAGACCCTTCTCATTCAGTCATACTTTCAGCCAGAAACTTCATTCAACCTGCAAAATGTTCAGCCATCGTTTGGCTTTCTTCAGTATATTTCAGCTTCTTTCTATCATTTAGAGTTTCTTCACAAAACTCCTTCAAAGGTCATGAAGTTTATCAGCCCTGGCAGCAGTTTAACATTGGTGTGTATGTGGCAGTTTAACATTGGTGTGTATGTGGCAGTTTAACATTGGTGTGTATGTAGCAGTTTAACATTGGTGTGTATGTGGCAGTTTAACATTGGTGTGTATGTAGCAGTTTAACATTGGTGTGTATGTGGCAGTTTAACATTGGTGTGTATGTGGCAGTTTAACATTGGTGTGTATGTGGCAGTTTGACATTGGTGTGTATGTGGCAGTTTAACATTGGTGTGTATGTGGCAGTTTAACATTGGTGTGTATGTGGTAGTTTAACATTGGTGTGTATGTAGCAGTTTAACATTGGTGTGTATGTGGCAGTTTAACATTGGTGTGTATGTAGCAGTTTAACATTGGTGTGTATGTGGCAGTTTAACATTGGTGTGTATGTGGCAGTTTAACATTGGTGTGTATGTGGCAGTTTAACATTGGTGTGTATGTGGCAGTTTAACATTGGTGTGTATGTGGCAGTTTGACATTGGTGTGTATGTGGTGGAATGTTCAAACTGTAGAGTGAGGATTTGAATTTTAGAGTGTGGACCAGGAGAGAAATNGCAGTTTATCATTGGTGTGTATGTGGCAGTTTAACATTGGTGTGTATGTGGCAGTTTAACATTGGTGTGTATGTGGCAGTTTAACATTGGTGTGTATGTGGCAGTTTAACATTGGTGTGTATGTGGCAGTTTAACATTGGTGTGTATGTGGCAGTTTAACATTGGTGTGTATGTGGCAGTTTGACATTGGTGTGTATGTGGTGGAATGTTCAAACTGTAGAGTGAGGATTTGAATTTTAGAGTGTGGACCAGGAGAGAAATGACCTGGAAACTTTTTGGATAAACAGGCCACAAATTTCACTCCACATACACAAATTAGGGCTCAAAACGTAGGTAATCTTGTTCTGCTTCTGATCAAGGACACTTGACACAAAAAGGACAAAGAACAAAGCCTGCAGGTGGCCAACTGTCACAGAAAGTCATCATCTGTCCCCATCTGCTCTAATGTTAAATCTCAAGGGATTTTCTGAGAGATTAAGAAAAAGTTACACTTTTTTAACTCACATTTCTGATAAAACCTGTGGCTCCACAGACATGAAATTTACATCAATAGATACTTCTGAGCCTTGTGAATCTCATAGTGGTTTTGTTTTTCTGCTGGCCCTTAAGGATGTTGCGCAGCCAGAGGAGATTCACACCCTTGTCCCTGGCTCAAATCCAGCTCCTCATCAACTGTCTGTCAGTTAAATCAAACAGCTGCAGCTTCAAACAGCCTAACGAGCAGGTTACCATGGAGACCTGTGATCTGACACACCTGTTTATACCTACAGATCAAAACACTGATGAAGAAAGATACTTGCTTTTCTAGTTTAATGATAAAGTTCTCAGAGGGAAACTGGAGTAAAATTCAAGTGTCTGAGCAGAAAAACGTTCAATTCAACGTTCAAAGTTTATTCTAGAAAACAAAAATCATTTCTGAATATAAAATTAAACTTATTATAAAAGGTTAAGCTTTATTTTAGAAGTGAGCAGTTAAGAGTTTTGTGTAATTAAGAACTCAACTTTTGTTTTCATGTTGTTTTTATTGAGGCAGGATCCAAAACAGGAAGTCACAAAAAAACAAAAAAAAAAAGAGAAAAGGTTTTAATAAACGACAAAAAAAAAACTTTGTCTGTTTAATGAAAAAAGAGTAAAACAAACAAATTATTCCACAGTTTATTATAAATCACACACACACACACACACACACACACACACACACACACACAGTCCCATGGTGGAGGTCAAAGGTCAAAGGTCGCTCTTCTTCACCTCTTCTTTCTAACGACCGTCCAACCGTCCTCGTCTTCCTTAGGGGGCGGAGCCTGAGTCCTGCTGACGGACGGAGCTGACGAATCACAGTCCATCACCTGAGACGCCAAAACACAGGTTTGATGACACGATGAGACAGGTGTTAACAGGTAAACAGGTGTGAACAGGTGTGAACAGGTGTGAATAGATGTGGACAGGTAAACAGGTGTGAACAGGTGTGAACAGATGTGCACAGGTAAAGTGGGCAGGGTTAAGGGCCCTCTCACCTGTGTGTCTTCGTCGCTGTCATCCTCTGACTTTGTGGGCGGAGCCTCGACCTTTGCCCTTTGACCTTTCTTGTTGTTCAGAGCGTCGATGGTTTGTTTGAGCTGCTGCAGCGCCCCCTGCTGGTACTGACAGAACATCTGCTGCAGACTGAGGGACACCTGCACAGGTGAGCACAGGTGAGCACAGGTGAGCACAGGAGAACACTGTATACATGTGTGTGTGTGTGTGTGTGTGTGTGTGTGTTTACCTCAGGTAAACTCCCATCATCCACCACGGTGTCAAACTCCTGATCCATCAGTTCAGCGATAAAATCCTCGACCTCACACTGCTGCAGGTCAGCTGATCCACACACACACACACACACACACACACACACACACACACACACATTAACATAATGATGATGAGTCTGATGAGCTCGCCCAGTGACGGTTACCACGGTTACTCACCATTGTCATGGAAATACTGTTGAACCACGTCCACCAGCCAATCAGCTTTCTGCTCCCCATACACACCGCCGAACCCGTTATCAACCGCAATCTGAGGAGANACACACACACACACACACACACACACACACACACACACACACACACACACACAAAGATCATGTCGTCAGGTCTTGTTGTAATTCTTCAGTGTGAACAGCAGGAGGCAGCAGATTATTTCAGTTCAGAGTCTAAACTTCACTGAACTTCAACAATTTGATCCAAAAACTGAGATCACACCTGAATTTACACACGTCATGAATTAAAGTGAATATGATGTTTGAGTATTTCATCACATGTATTTCTTTATTCTATGAAACCTGTGTTATTTGAACACATCTTTAAACTATTAAAATATAACATGTTTTTTTGTGTTTTGGTTCCTCAAACCCCCAAAATGTCAGGTGGTGCAACCGTCCTGACAAGTATCCACAGTAATTAAACTCTAAAAATTGAATGTCAGTTATTGGAAATGGAAATTAAAAATACAGTGGCATTATTTTATGCTTCAACCTTTTTAAATAAAACATTCTTTGCAAATAAAAAGAATTTTAAAGCTGTTGAGAAATGTAAAAAACTTTTGTCATTTAAAACTCATTTTCTGTCACTTCTGACGGAAATATTTGTTGAAATACGAGCTAACGGCTAAGTTAGCTCATTTTCAAACGACTACACTTAGCGCGCGCTGAGTTTAATGGTCGTTTTTTTTTTTTTTCAACGGAAGACATTTAACCATCAAGTTCTACTGTGGAGATGATTTTATCGAATAAGACTTGATTATATTTGTAAGTATTTGTGTTATATGAGGTGTATAATGTGTAGTGAGAAGGTTTTGTTTGTGTTGTAGATATAGTGTTGAGCAAGATGCCTCTTTTTAACTGAACTCGGGGCTTGAATCCACTTAAAAAGTAATTTATATTACAATCCTACCGATTCATTCGGGACACGCTTTATTCCAAAGCCGCATGCAGTTGTTAGCAGGTTTCTGAGGGTTCAGACAGGGCAGTTCAAGGACATTTCTATGTGTGTGACTGTCGCAGCTGGAGTCGAACCCACCACCCTCTGATTTGTAGTCCATGAATTTACCACTGAGCTACGGTGCCCACCACCATCCCTACCCTCACTTCCCTACAAGGTATCGCATTTTGAAGAGCGGTATCGTCTGTTAAAAAAAAGAAACAGTCTCACAAATGTAAAAAGAAGGGCGTCTAATATTTATGACAAAGCTGGACCTGGGTCAATGACGTGACGTCCATTTTTTGTGTCCAAGTGCAATATTTCCTTCCATCATGAATTGAGTATTTCATCACATGTATTTCTTTATTCTATGAAACCTGTGTTATTTGAACACATCTTTAAACTATTAAAATATAACATGTTTTTTTGTGTTTTGGTTCCTCAAACCCCCAAAATGTCAGGTGGTGCAACCGTCCTGACAAGTATCCACAGTAATTAAACTCTAAAAATTGAATGTCAGTTATTGTAAATGGAAATTAAAAATACAGTGGCATTATTTTATGCTTCAACCTTTTTAAATAAAACATTCTTTGCAAATAAAAAGAATTTTAAAGCTGTTGAGAAATGTAAAAAACTTTTGTCCCGTAATTTTCACCTTGTCAAATGTCAGGGTGGTGCAACCGTAACATTAGACTTTTATTTTAAAGTGAAGAGAATAAAACAGGAAACAGGAAACTGCATCAGCCAGAGGAGCCCAAATGACATTTGTGACCAAGTGGAAAAGTTTGTAGATTTCTCTGAAATACTGATAAAAAAGGTTTTTTCACTTCATTGGTGACTGGAACAATTTCCATGTCAGGTGGAACAACCAATGTAATAATGTGAAATGTTATTTTAACATCAAATTATTTATCTTATTCACAAATAAAAGAAATGAAACACACAAAATGAAAATGTATGAGTCACTACAGACACTTGAGAGATACTTGCCAATAATTTCACACAGAAAAAATAACAGGAACATATAAATATATTTTCATATATTTGGTTGCACCACCTGACATTTTTGGGTGCTCAAATTAAAAATACTAAAAAATAATGAACCTAAAAACTTTGAAATGTTGGTCAACTACTGAAATCTGTTAGAAAACATAATTCTTCTCTCAGAAATATGTTTTTATCCATTTTCAAAGAACTTTTTAAAAATANTCTATCTATCTATCTCTCTCTCTATCTATCTATCTATCTATCTATCTATCTATCTATCTATCTATCTATCTATCGATCTATCTATCTCTCTCTCTCTCTCTCTCTCTCTATCTATCTATATTTCTATCTATCTATCTCTCTCTCTATCTATCTATCTATCTATCTATCTATCTATCTATCGATCTATCTATCTCTCTATCTATCTATCTATCTATCTATCTATCTATCTATCTATCAGTATATCTGTCTATCTATCTATCTATCTATCTATCTATCTATCTATCTATCTATCTTTCTATCTATCTATCTATCTATCTATCTGTCTATCTTTCTGTTTCCGTCCGTCTTTCTATCTATCTATCTTTTTACCACAGTCTAGTCTGACAAATTTGCACAAACAAACCCAGCTGTCTGTTTAAATATCTATATATAAAAAAGTGCCTTGAGAAAACTTTGGATATTTCTGAAACTTAAAGTGGGCCCTGAGTTTGAAAAGGTTGGTAACCACTGCTTTAAACCTTAAAATCCCAGCTGAGACTAAAGCTGAGACTCCAACAGTTGATGAACTCACCTGAGACGTCGCAGCATATTCCCTTTAAGTCCACGGTGCAGCTGAAGTCGTTCCAGAGTCCGTAGTAACCCATCACCCCACACTGCTCCTGACCGTGCTTGTTGTTGGGCTCCACGGGCTCCCAACGCCTGAACTCGTCCTCTTTGGGGCCGTAGAAAGTGGCGTCTGACAGCGACCACCTCCAGCTGTTCACATCATCGTACAGACCGATCCAGGCTCCCTGAGAACAACAGGGGTCAGAGACTTTACAGACGTTAGAAAATAATAACAACATTTCTCCACAGCTCGTCCTAATTCATCACTTTTATTCAGATTTAGAGAAATATCTGTGACAAATGTTGACTGTTATATGAGTCAATGAGGTGACGTCCCCTTTTTTTGTGTCTGAGTGCAATATTTCCTTCCATCATGAATTGAGTATTTCATCACATGTTTTTCTTTATTCTATGAAACCTGTGTTATTTGAACACATCTTTAAACTATTAAAATATAATAATATAATATAATATAATAATTGATGAATGTACCTCAATGTTTTGACTGTATTATCTCAAAATATTGACTTTTTGTCTCCAATTTTGACTTCTTCAGTTTTTCTTTCAGCTAAAAACTTGACTTTTGTTTAAAAAAATGTATCTTTTTATCCCTATATATGACTTTTTTTCCCCAAATTTCAACTTCAATTCCTCAAAGTTTTGACCATTAAATCAAATATTAACTTTTATCGCTTAAAATTTTGACTATTATATCAAAATATCGACTTTTTAATGCAAAATTGTTGATAGGGTCAACGTTAAGATAGAACACTCAACATTTAGATATGATGTTTGACAAACATTTGTCACGAATACTTCTCTAAATCTGAATAAAAAGTGATGTTTTGGGGCTAAATGTGAAGTTATTTGTAGTGTGCGCGACTTAACAATCGGCGCACGTATCTTTAAAATGAGCTCACGTTTCCGGACGAGGCGATCCGGCTCAGATCCACCGTCCTCCACAGCTCGTTCAGCTCCTCCTGGCTGTGGATAGAAACCAGGTCTGTGTGTTTTTCTCTGCAGAAATTCAACGCCTCGGGCATCGTCATACGCTCGTAGTAAACCAAGTATCGACGTAACGAGGACGAGGTATCGCACACACCTGGAGAGACAGACAGTGATTAAATCAGGCTTGAAGTTTTGTGATATATTAGGGTCAATGACATGAGTATTTAATATTTCATCACATGTATTTCTTTATTCTATGAAACCTGTGTTGTTTGAACACATCTTTAAACTATTAAAATATAACATGTTTTTTTGTGTTTTGGTTCCTCAAACCCCCAAAATGTCAGGTGGTGCAACCGTCCTGACAAGTATCCACAGTAATTAAACTCTAAAAATTGAATGTCAGTTATTGTAAATGGAAATTAAAAATACAGTGGCATTATTTTATGCTTGAACCTTTTTAAATAAAACATTCTTTGCAAATAAAAAGAATTTTAAAGCTGTTGAGAAATGTAAAAAACTTTTGTCCCGTAATTTTCACCTTGTCAAATGTCAGGGTGGTGCAACCGTAACATTAGACTTTTATTTTAAAGTGAAGAGAATAAAACAGGAAACAGGAAACTGCATCAGCCAGAGGAGCCCAAATGACATTTGTGACCAAGTGGAAAAGTTTGTAGATTTCTCTGAAATACTGATAAAAAAGGTTTTTTCACTTCATTGGTGACTGGAACAATTTCCATGTCAGGTGG